>JAILXH010073548.1:0-10050 GCA_023558415.1 Piaractus mesopotamicus | reverse complement strand
TCTCTCTCTCTCTCTCTCTCTCTCTCTCTCTCTCCCTTTCTCTTCCCACAATTATATAAAAATAAAATCTTTATCCGTCTCTTCCCCAGAGTCAGCCGACTTGCTGCCCTGGCTCAAGTCCTTGTCTTTCTCTTTCTCGCCATTGGCTGCTTTGTCCTTGGCCCTCGAGCCGTTCTCGTCCGAGTTCTGCTGGTTCGCGCTTGAGCGCTGAGGGCCGTCCGATGAAGAGGACGTCCTTGCTGTAGAAGAGAGCGCAAACAAGTCAAGAAATAAGTCAACGTGCTTTAAAACAGCGCCCCCTATTTCTCTCCTCTATTACCACAAAAGAAACTTCGCAGCCTTTTCAAAACATCTGCATTATTAAACAGATATAATGTAAACAAAGTCATCCAGAGCGGTTTCATGTGAAATGCTCTGCTCTACAGAAACTCAGTAAGTCAGAATTATTCACAGTGGTGGTGATGGGAACCAGATGTCTAATGGCTGTAAAAGCTCCCTCGCAGAAAGTTATTACATGAAACAGTTACCAATTCACTGCCTGATGTCTGAGGTCTATTTTTAAAATGCACTCACGGCAAAGAGTTACATTCAGGGTGACATAAGAAAAAATAGTCCCCAAGGAAAACTTTTTCAGATATTCCACTGTTTTACCATCATCAACATTACATATAAAAACTCATTCAGAAGGTCATTTTGCATCATAAATTAAATGGCTGTATTTGTGCTGCAGACCACTGTCTCCCATCAAAACCACCACGCAAGAAATTAGAGTACAATTCTGTACTGTGACCATTTCCCATCAAACCACTCTGAATGACTCTTTACATCCGAACGACCGAATTTTGATAAAGACGAAAGAGTGAAGGCTAAATGACAGCCGCTCTCCAGCCACAGCCACTGAACCAATTATTCAAAATGTCAGCACTATTTGTAGCAAGGAATTCGGGATGAGGACCGCATAAGAACCTTTTGTGTCGGTTTTGTTAGTGGTTCAACAGCACAGAGTTACCGTGGCAACATCCCCCCATTGAGGATAACAAAAGTTGTTGTTTTTTCATTGTTTATTAAATGATTTATTTCATGCAAGCCAGAGCAAGACATTAGTAATCTAACACAGAAACATAACTGAACTTTTAAACATGTATGATATCATATCCTGCATTAAGGCCATTTTCAGTGTACCCAGCTTAGAAGACTATTATAAGAGAGTATTAATTTGCATGTAAAAAATGTGTGTATACACTACTGTATGCATCCTTCAAATTTAAAGTCAGTCCATATAGCTTGCTTTGTCGCACTGTACCATTAAAGCCCACCAGCCAAAAATGGCATTTAAACGGTTATACTTAAAGCAATTTATGGCATATTTATGAGTAGAATAGCAAACACATCAGAAAAAATGTGCAGTCTGTATGAGTGATATGCTTTATCATTTAGTGTTTTATTAATTATTACTATTATTATTATAATTATTATTATTTACAATTACTTACTGTTTCTCCAAGGACAACTCATATTTATGTTTTTAGTGTTGATTTTTTACATCAAAAATTGAGATTAACATTAATGGTGGTGTAATTGTTAAGCAGTCATGCTTATGGAGAGCAGGCAGGCACTCTGTGCTGTGGTGCAGACATAAATGCGGCTATACATTCTCATCTAGCTGTTCTTTTGTTACTGTTGAAATCTTCTTGCTCTTTTTTCATTTATTCTTAACAAAGTCTTATCAAAACCTGACCGCTCTGTTGAGTACCTGACAGTACCACAACAATGTTCAGAATCAAAAATATTTGTTACCAGTTTTTAAACTTTGGCTCTGGTAACAAAACGTCGCAGTGGAAGAATGTGCGGTTATCGTTGCGATGGCAGATATAGCGCGTTTTCAAAGATGTGTGGATACTGCAGGCTCATATACTGAAAGTACGCACTTCTGTAACGGTTGAATAGTATGTACTGGATCGAATTTAGAACAGCCTGTTCAAAGTATGCCATTTTGGACGCAACCAATGTTCTAGAAACGTGACTGTTGAGCTGCACTGGTTGAACATGCTCAGGGGGACGGGGCGCTGTAAAGAAGATAACATCCCGAAACAAAAAGCTGCCTATGGTAGCATGTACATTTTAGGACATTCCTTAGATCACAGTGTCAGGTTTCAGACATCAGACAAAACAGTCTTGGGAAAAACAGTGATGTCAGCTTTCATACAACTGGATATCAGGGGGACTGGCCTCAAGCCATCAAGTGGCCAAATTGAAGACGACAAAAAACTAACCACAGCTTTTACTAAATTTAACTAAAATTAAGCTTAAACCTATATGTTGTATCTCCTAAAAATAAAAACAAAAACCCCATCCCCAATTTTCAATGGAACAATTAAACATTAGCACATGGAGCACATACAGAAAACAGAAGAATAAAATAAAATTCAGAGAATAAAAAAATATAGACATTTTCCAGCCAACACTGAGGTCAGTGATCTCACGTGAATATTTTCAATTAAAGTGGGCTTTTGAATTGCACCAAATGTTTATTATATTTCAATTTGATCTAGCTTGAGTGAGTAAATAACCACGGGGCAGACCAGTGTCCTCTGTGTTATTTGGAAAACGGCCAGAAGAAGCATGATTAACCACTGCGATGCTGTTGTGCAAACTGCACTGATAAATCAGACTTCGCTCTGGCCTGTGATGAGCAATGAACCGCATGATGAGGGAGAACTGAAAGCTGACTGGTGAGATGTGTGAGTGTGAGGTCTGACCAGGCCGTGAAAGAGACGTCTTGCGCTCTCGCTCGCCCTCCTCCTCCTCGGAGCGCTGTGGTGAGCCTTGCACTTTGGAGGGTGCTGCTGGCCTATCCAGCTCAGGGTCGGCTTTAAAAACGCACGAGTCTCCTGCTGCGTCCGCTGCAGAGAGGAGCAGCACGCTCTTTAGCTGGACTTCAGGCTGATTTGTTTGCATGCAAGCCTCATGTTGTGCTGCTCCTTCTTGTGGTGGTGGTGGTGGTGGTGGTGTGGGGGGTTCAATTTTAACCCACATGTAGTCAGATCATTTGAGACATTTCTGTTGTCTGAAGTTTGCTTCTTTAGTTTTGCCCTCAAGCCACGAGGCTAACGTAGCTAACGTGCTTATACCTCAGCAACTGGCACTGCTCAAACTGTGCGCCTAAAACACTTGTTTCAAACCACGTTGCATAAAGGAGACATATTTTATTGCTTTTAAAAGACATATATTTCGCTGAGCAACAACTGTGAATAATGTAAACCAATGAACACCTTCAGTCAGCCGTTATATGTTTGTGTTTTATCACACTGTGCCGTGTTGGAGAGCTCAACAATGGCTGCAGCAGAACAAGGAACAGGGACGATACACATTTGACTTTTTAAGCTCGTTTATGTTGAGAGCCAGTTGTGTTGTGCCAGCAAGGCATGTCATTACACAGCAGTGTTCAATGTAAAAACCCCTGTAACTTGCTTTCTTTGTAGAAGCCACCTCTAAGATAATGCTTGTTTGTGCTAGTCTGCTAATGGGGTTTTCAACGCTATGTTAGCACCAAGCTAATGGTGACGAAATGAAAATTTTAAAACAGCTATGTGCTACAACGGCTGTGAGTGAAAGTGCAGCTCCGACAGTGAAAGTACGAAGGCTGGGTAAGTGGTAGTAATGCAGCATTGAGCAACAAAACCTAACAGCCTGTAAAACGCAATTTCTGCCTGCTTTTTGGGGGTTCCTCAGTTGAAAAATGCATTTTTTTTTCCTTCAATATCATGAAATATTTTTTGAAGAAGGCAAAGCCTGAATTTTTTATCTTTGTAGGTAAGCAAGCTACGTGTTTTTATTTTGTGCTAATGTGCTATTTTTTAAAGAAAAAACATGAAAGCTTGAGCTGTGCGGTCTGATTTATTTCACCACAGCCGTCTTTTGGAGAAGTGTTTCCGCTGCAGGTGGTTCTCTCTCCTCCCCTTTCACCCTTCATTGCTCACTAGTAGCTCAACACAGAGAACCCACAGCATCCTAGTTAATGTGATGACAGAGTTGTGGGGGAAATAGTTTATCTGATTACATTAAGTCAAAATATGCAAATAGGGCTGGGCGATAAAGCGTTAACGATAATTATCATGATATAACTTTCCTCAATAGAAATATAAGAAATGTTCGCTAAATGTTTGATATATTAGCCTTTTCTCACACTGCCACGTTCTAGCAACAGCCCTGTTTAAACGTACCTAAAAGGAGGACTCTGTTTGTCTGGGAGAGAATCAGACTGCAGTTAATGCTTTTACACAGCGAGCATCAGATAATTTAAACTGCTATGATAGAATAGAGAAACCCAGACGTCTGCTAGCTGGTGTTTGAATACTGTGATATAACGTTACCCTGACATGGCTGTGGCAGTAAGGCCATCACTGACGTGCCGAGCCAGCTAATGTTTGCGGTTCGTATTAAGCTGACGTTGTTAAGAAACTAAACAGTTTAGCACTTGTAACCAGGCAGCCTAGGACTCGTCACCAGACAGCTAAAAAAATAGTCTGTTTTCTTTCTTAAATTTTGACTATTACAAAAATTGCAGCTGTGTTTTTCAGCTGGTAAAAACAGCTCACCAGAAACTTTCTTCCACTCTCCCATGACAGATTTGTGAAATGTTCCACTGTTTGGCGAGTGTTTGTCATGTTATGACCATAAAGTATAGTTTAAAACAGCAATTAAGCACGCAGCAGCAAAAATCAGCCTTCAAACTTTTATAGCGATATGTATCGATACTGACTGATATGAAATTTTTTTTATCATGATAACACTTTTGGTCACATCGCCCAGCCCTATATACAAGTTGATTTCCATTCTGCTGGTGGAATGGCCGCTAGGGGGCCTGCAGAAAGAGGAAAGATGTCTCCTTTAAGCAATCTCAGATGTTTCTAACACTGTGTGAAAAACGTTATCTACAAGAATGAACAGCAGTATGTTGCGTGCCTAAAAAAAACAGTAGTAGTAGCCATACTGAAGCCTGAATTTGGCCCTACAGGATTAAAGCTTCTATTACTTGTTAGCTACATTAGCCTCATAGCACCAAAAAAAAAAAAAACTATTAAAGTGAAGTTTACCAAACATATTCCACTGACCACATATGGGTAAGAGCACAACTGTATAAATTTGATTTCCATTAAACTGTTCCTTTGAAGTGGCTCCAATTTTGGGGCTACTGTGATTCATTGGGGATTAAAATGCTCCAAGGATGCTGTGGCTATTCTTAAAGGGACATTCGGTAGTGCGAAAACACTGAGTCATGGCTTTAAACTAGATCAATGTGAACATCACTGATACAAAAGGACAGGGAGTAAATGAGTTGTGACCTCATTCTGTCCCCCAGTGATTGGCCAAACCCCATATGGGGTGACTAGAGCAGAAGAATCTAAGCCCAATAGGTGTCTGCATGGCACACAGGGAATGGATGGAGGGAATGGATGGACTAAAACACACTCACCAACACACAGGAGCAAACAAACAACATGAAAATTCTTTTGGCAAAATATTTCCAAAAGAAATTGCATGAGACTGACAACATACAATCTTTAAATGACATGACATGACTAGACAAGGGCGTTTTTCTTCTTTGGGCCCTACTAGAACAATAGAAAACAGGTATACTGAAATGAATAGTCATACAAAACTGCTTGACACCAAAGCTCAACCACACAATCACAGCTGATTCCTAAAACTGCCTTGCATGTGTATAAAAGTACCTACTTGTTGGGAGCCTACCTTCCTGAGCGGAGTTCTTGGTGGCCGAGCTGCTCTGTAGGGGACTGGGCGTTCCCTCCTTGTCTGCGGGAGCTTTCCTCAGTGTTGATACCAGGCCTGGAGTCTTGGGACCTCCAACAGGGGAATCTGAGCTCTCCTCTGGGGAAAGAACACAGCGAGAAAGAATATACAGTCACATGCCACATCTACCTTGTGATGTACAGGGCTGAGCAAAATACCCAGTGCAATTACATTGCTAGATACTGCATGTGATATGACTCTATGACAATATACTAAAAACACACTGGTGAAGCCTTGACAGAGTAAACACCTACAGAAACATTCATCAGGAAGGCCTGGGGTTGGTCAGGATGCACACAGCACACAACAAGATACTGAGAATTATATTGCATGCTTATCGCAGCCTTCTGCAATATCAATATTGCAAAAACCAATATTGCAATAAAGGTTTACAACTGATATCAGGGAGGCCTGAGTAGAGACTGTAGCTCATCTTTTGCACAATTTGTGTTAGCCATCCTACAGCCTTTCATCAGTACTCAGTTTCTGACCACACATCCACTCTTGGATAGACACTTTCAGATGGTGGACCACTTATCAAGCTCAAAACCTTACAACAACGCTGTGCCTAATACAGCTGTACAAGTTCAACACACACTACTACCCCCCCACCACCATGTCAGTGTCACTGCTGTGCTCAGAATGATTCAACAGTGGTCAGAAAGTAGGGTAAAAGGTGACTACATGTGAAGGACAACAGAAAGGCTACAGTCTGTAACAGTACAAATGAATAGTACTGTTACTGGTAAATGAATCAATATTAATTACTTTACTCATCCTTTCATTTATTACTATCTATCCATTTTCCTCATTGTAATTTCAATAAGAAAACATGTTTTCTTTCAATAACAACTGAAACATGTTAATAAGATGTGATGCCAAATGAGCCCTTGCAACAAAAACTAGTATATATGACAATTTTTGTAAAAATCATACAAGCATAGTATGGCATTATTTGATGCCCTGTATTTAAAATAAAGGGGCCACTAAACATAAATAAAACATAGTTTTATTTAAATTATATTTAAAACAATCAATAAAAGGGGGGAATGGTAACGTTGGAGGGGCTTAAGTATTACGAGCCCATAGTTAGCATATGCCTGTATTGCGGCTGCTGCAGTACCCTACCTATACTGCGGCTACTGCTGGTACGGGGCTTCTGTGGGATGGCAGGACGAGCAGCCAGGGTGGGCTTGGTGCCTTGGGGAGGGGGTTTGGGGCTTGTAGGTGTTGGGCCAGAACCTCTAGGTTTGGGCGCTGTCTCCGGTTTGCCTTCACTGCCGGCACGCGGCACTCTTTCTGGGGAACTCACACTGCTGCTGACCTCAGGCTTGGTCAGCCCTAGAGTGAGAGAGAGAGAGAGAGAGAGAGAGAGAGAGACAGTGAGAACCAAACAAAGAAAAGCTGCTGAACAAACAGCACCATAATAAACCCTTGTGCATTAATAAATTGCGTTTTTTGGTACATGGTAAAGTTTATAATTAGCCTCCCACAGTATAGTATACTTCACTGAATACTTAGCAGCTCAGTTATCACAGTGATACAAACAATTCATTCCCAATGAAATGACAGAAATAAACGGACGTAAGGTTTTGTACTGAGAGCGGCGATGCAGTTCAGTCCAACAGAGCAGAAGCACAGTACTTTTTACAAGTCTGTATCAGAGCTTCACTGTTAGAATGATTTAAGGGATCTGTGGGAAAAGGGCGCTTGCTAAGAACTTTGTTTTCATGTACTGGGTGACTTTTGTCTCACACATAATGAAACAGGTTTGCCAACAGATGGTTCGCACACTGCACGCGACACTTAGCCTCAGCGCTGGAAAGGTGTGGATAATCTACAGAGCGGAGCACTCTTACCTGATGGAGGTAAGTCGGGCTTATCTGGACTAGATGAAGAGTCTGATATCTGCAAGAGATCACCACAGTTAATTAGCCGCACAATCAGCAATCAAGTCTTAAAAACAATGCAGGTAAGGCAAGTTTACTTATAGAGCACCTTTCTTACACAGTGCTCATTCAAAGTGCTTCACAAATGATGAAATACAAAGATAATTCAAATTCTAACTTAAAAAGTAACAAAGTAAAGGAAAATAGAAATTAAAAACACAATTAAAACATGATGTAAACAACAGATTTTAAAAGAAAGGAATCATTAAAATTAAAAATAAAAATGAAATTAGAATAATAAAGAGCCATTACAGAACAGAAGTGCAGTAGAGCTGAGAGTGTTTTAGACTGAGCTGAAAGCTGCTCAGATAGGAACAATTTCAGCCTGGATTCAAAAGTGTCTCGTGTCGGGACTCTTCTAATGCTTTCT
Organism: Piaractus mesopotamicus; assembly: GCA_023558415.1. Classification (NCBI taxonomy): domain Eukaryota; kingdom Metazoa; phylum Chordata; class Actinopteri; order Characiformes; family Serrasalmidae; genus Piaractus; species Piaractus mesopotamicus. The sequence continues at coordinate 1,917 of JAILXH010073548.1, read as the reverse complement.
GTCAACTGGTGTCATCTTAAAGGGTATTCTAATGCTTCTGATGATGAATAAAAGCACACAGGAATCAGGACATGCTATCTGCTTTCCAGAAATCTTCTTACTGGTCATTACTGTGTTCCAGAAATGTTGTATTTTTCAGAGTCTACAAGACAAATTATAGGGTGGGCCAGCGATGCTCAACCCTTGTCCTGGAGATCTACCTGGAGTTCATCTTAACCCTAAATACCAGGTAATGATCCAGTTAACGAAGGCCTTCATGGGCATCTGAATATTAAAGCCAGGTGTGTCTCCTTACAAGAGTACACTTATTTTTTTTTTGCTGACAGAAACTGACCAGTGATGAATGGAGTACAGAGTGACAAATTGTGAATCACAACAGATGGGCTACAGTTTATAATCGTACACCTATACAGTGGAGCTCATAAAGTGTCCAGTGGATGGTGGGTGTTTCTCATAAAGTGGCCAATTAGTGGAAGTGCACAGTAAGAGCTCCTAATAAAGAAGGTGAATGTAAACCTACAATTACTTCCAAATAACAAACACCTGGGTATGAAAGTAAGACTAATAAACCACTCAAACCCACTTGGTAATGCATGGGCAATGTGCACCACAGCCAAGCCAGTCAGGGAACTAGGCCAAACAGTGGGATCTTAATGGCAGCTATAAAAGAGAACACAGGCAGAAGGAGAGAAGCTCTTTCAGCAGCCTGTTATGCGCTTCATTCCACCTCGAAACAGAAGCTGCCAATGCAGTATGCTAACGCTAACAGCCTAACAGGCTGAACAGGGCCGAACAGCTACCACTTAACAAAGTTCCAGTGCCGTCATGCCTAATATGAATCATCATTAGTTTCATTACAACGTGTCAGTCATTGATCAAGGTACACAGAGCAAGACTGAGGGAAATATATTGACTGGACTTCCAAAGACAAAGGCCAGTATAGATATGTGACCAGCAGGGTCACTCTAGAGTTCACTCATATTCATACTTTTTACAACAGACATTGGCTCTTATTCATCAGTTGCGAACAGTCAAATCTGAACATGAACTCAGCACTTGGAAATTTCACTGACAGTTTTATTGTTCAACATGAATGTGTGCATTTTATTGGCTCCCTACTGAAACATCTGCATGACTTTAGACTCGCTTTCAATAAATGATATATAAATGAGGTGCTGGTAGGCACTGAATCTGATTCATCAGTTGGTGCATTTTTTCCATGTTGTACGAAGCTTTCATGAATCAGACGCAGAGTAGTTTGTATGCCCTTAAAGGTGGTTAAATTAGCACTCTTTTTATGCAACTTGAAAAATAAGGGCCATTATCCGAAAGAACTTTTACAGAAACGTGGGGTTTGGACCCCTAACGATTTAGCCGAGGAAGACAGTGTCAGATAAAAGTCCGTGAGAGAATGAGGAACAAATACTGAAAGGAACCCATCCTCCTCCGAACTGCACTGGACAGGGAAGTTATGATAAAAGGAAAACAAGTTTACAAGGAAGATGGCACTGAGACACTCACAGGATCATTCAACGGAAAGAGACATGAGATCAACCACTGACGATGTAAAAAGTGTCTCTGAGAACAACCCACTGACAAACAACAGACACCAACACACGGCAATATACGAAAACAACACCCTGTTGTCTGTTTGCCAGAGTTGAACTTTCAATGGAACATCCTGGATCATAACTGTGTCAGCCAACACGGGACACAGGGCATCACTCATGCCAACGACAGAGAGAAACAGAGAGAGACAGTGGAGAAACGCATTGCTTCCAATTCTTTCTTCTGTGAAGAACAACATCAACAGCCAGCAGGACTTGCTTACAAGCATTCATATTTATTCATATGAGTTTCCTGCTCACATGGTTCTTGGTACCTGTGGACATATCAAGGACATACCAAAATGTCCTT
>JAILXH010073522.1:0-15723 GCA_023558415.1 Piaractus mesopotamicus | reverse complement strand
TTTTTTTGAGCACTTGGGGACAACCCTCCTGTTCCAATAGAAACAAAATTGTCGATATGCAAAAAAAAATAGGCTTTTTATTTCAGAAATTTTACTTTAAAAAAAACTTCTGTTTGGAGGTGGTTAACTGGCCTGTTGCCATGTGACAAGAGAGACATATCACAGAGGGAACCCACAGGGCTTCTAGGCCTTCAAAGAAGGTCTAATGATTTAGTCTGTAATTTTTTTGTTTATTTTTATTTCATATATTCTGAATGTATTTAAACTTATTTCATTAAGGGTTGGTTGGAAATGAGTTAAAATCTTAAATACAGACAAGCTTGCTTTTATATTGGTTAATATTATATTGGTTAGTAAAGCTTTTACACATTGTTTTAACTGACAACATGATTAAGAAAACTGACAGTGGAATCAACCGATCATGTTTGGATTTCAAATGGGTGAGACCAACTATGTGAGACGAAAAAACATCACTCTAGGCTGCGAATGGTAAACAGTGGTGACTTTGTCAGGGCTCATTTCTGAAAGAGTCACTGTCAAACTGCAAAGATAAAGTGTGTGTATACACAAAGTTCTGAAAAATGTTTATGCAAATCATTGTTAGTTTAGTGCTAACATGCACCTAGAATCTCAAAGGTATGCTAGCCTAGCTGCAGTCACAGTTTGCCACTGCATCTCATGCCGCATTAAATTTGACTTTATTAACTGCATAAATAACATTATTAAATGGATAGGTAAATAGATAACAGCAAAAAGTCTTATGATACACTCATGGAAATATTTATTCTTTTGCCATCTTCTGTCTTTCCCGTCGTTCCAGTGATCTTTACTTTCTGAAGCAAAGGCATTCAAACTGTGGACTGCACCCCCCTGCAATTCCTTTACTCGCCACCAGGGTCCCACATTTTGAAAACCTGCGCTTTAGGCCATTGGTCACCAATACTCCTCCTGTAGATCCACTTCACAGCAGAATTTAGTTCCAGCGTGCTTCTAACACGTTTTGTGACTGTTTTTATTTCAGCTGCAACAGAAGGTCAGCGAGCTTCAAGAAAAGCTCTCCAAGGCAGAATCCGAAAAACTAGCCATGGAATCTCAAATCAGGGAAGAAGTTACCACAGAGTTCATGGAGCTGTTTTCCAACATGGAAAAGGATTACAAGTAAAACAAAGCACATTTTTTTCTTCAAGGAAGTTTATTAACTGTAAACCTGCCACACAGACTATATGTGCTTTGTTTCCACAGTGAACGCCTTCAGAGAGAGAAAGAAATTGCTGAAGAAAGAGCTGAGAGGAGATTGGAAATACTCAAGACTTTAGTCAACAAAAATGCCACTGAATTGGCAAACGCAAGCTTTGCTGGAGAGGCAACTGAGGTGAATACATGCCTTTTTATTTTGAGCCTGTTTACAGGAATGTTTTTTGAGTGCCATTTGCATCATCATTCGACCTTTTAGCAAGTAAATATGCGTGATCCATTTACATAGGCGTTCCTTATTTATTCAGTGTTATGAAATGCTGTGCTGTTTTTTCGGTCATTCAGGAGGCAAAGACAGAGTTTTTGGATGGGATGATTGAAGCGATGCAAAATGACCTGGCTAAGATAAAGAAAGATGCAGAGGCGGCACAGACGTGTCTAGAGAGGGGGGCCCACTCCCCTGGAGTGGTCAGCAGGCTGAGGACGCAGCTGGACGAAATGGCAGAAGAGCTCCTCAAAAGCCAGCAGCTCCTTAATATCAAAACCAATGGTGTGTTTGCACATTTTGATCTTACCATATCGAACCCAGCATGACAGTGTTTTGTAATTCTAACTGCGTTGTCAATTTCATTCCAGAAATGGAAGCTGTGCATGTGCAGCTACAAAAATCTAGTGACCAGCTACTGGAGACTAACACGGTTAGTTTTTGTTCACAGCAGTCATTGTTTTGCAGTATAATTGCATTTCCAAATATTGATTAATTAATTAATTGATTTTATTGATTTTATTTTTGTGTCTTTTCCTCTAGAATTATGAAAATCAGAAAACAAGATGTCAGGAGCTCATGGCAATCTGCCAAGAGAAAGACGAAATGATCTCCAAGCTGCAGACTACTTTGGATCAAAATATTGAGGCAGCTACTGAAGATGTAAGATTTAACAAATGAAATGCACTTTATTTTGCAGCACATAACTACGCTACTAATAACTGATAACTGTTGTAATTAGGAAAGCAATTCAAATAATTAATCATAATTAATCACATTCTTTTATGTACTTAATCACAATTAATTAACTTGAATGGAAGTTTGTTCCCTGTAAAGGCAGATTAACTAATTTCTCTTATAAAGACAGTGGATAAAGCATGTGGATTTTTGTTACAGTAGAAGTTCTCTAGGGAAACTATAGCTTTCCACTTTACTGTTGCTTTTGTTAGTTTGCTGCTCGTTGATTTATCCATAGGTCTTTTCACTGTCCAACATAATCTGCTGAAGGTGAGGGCTGTGTTCAAAATATCAGTACAGCAATATGTTATGAATAAGCTCATGCTGATACGTGTATCAATATTTATAAATTTACTTTTACATGACACATTAACGCTCGACTGATATTGCAAATCTGACAGTGTGACGTTATGATAAACATGTATTGTGATAGTTGGAGTTTAACTCTTTATTATTACTTGTTTAAAAAGTTGCACTGGAGGGGGGAAAAAGCTCCAATCCAGTTTCATTGTGATCCCTTTTGCGCATGGCACGTTCAGGAGAAACAGTGTACAGAGTGAAGCTTATTTATTAGTTTATCTGCTGTTGTGTGCATGTGTGACTAAAGTGAGTATCCTTTATTAACTGTTGTTAAGGGGTGTATACTTCAGATTAGTTGTGTATTTGAGTTAGTTCCGCTTTCACAGATGTGGTTCAGTTTGTGGTTGTTTTGAATGTGTTTGTAGCTTGCGGTGATTAGCGCTTACCTGTTAGGATTCAAGTTATGTCTTTATAGGGCTTGGTTTTGTAGTGCTCTTAAATACAACTTGTTATCTGTGATGCGCGTTAGTGAGCATTTTGTTGTTCACTGATAATCTTACAGCCACATACTCTCTATTTGTGCCCAAATACTGACAACTGTTGTGCGGCTGCCTCTGTGATTAAAAGTGCAGAAAGCAGCTTTAAGATGCACAAAAAGCAAATATGTTTGTTTTGTGACCATCAATGAACACAAAACGCCTTACTTTACGAAACATAAATGGGGCTTAAAAGATTTTTGTGTTGCAATTACAACAAAAACAAAAAGACAACACACAGCTACAGTAACAGTGGGCAACTCCACATAGTTAATATTTATTTATTAAACTTATAGCAAAAAACACCTACCCATCCAAAAAAAAACAATACCAAGAACAAAGGTAACTTTCAAGTTTCTGACCACTGCAGAAAGTGATTTCAAGGTGCGTTCAGACTTGGCAGGTGTGGTGAAAAAAAGAAACCTGGTGCGATTGCTCTGTTAGTGCGATTAGATAAACAAGTGAGAAAGCTGCCATCCAAACTCTGGTGCACACCGAATAAGCAGACAGAGACTCCCTCAGCAGGTCAGTCTCTGTTTGCTTCAGAATGAACTCTGGTGCGGTTTTAAGTATGAGCACAGTACAGACCAAAGATGTCGAAATGAAGCAAAGATAGAACAAACTGTTGTCTCTTCTCTGCCGAACTTCGTTGGTACATAGAAAAGACAAGTTTCTGGGGCTGTTTTGACATGTGCATGTGTTTTATCATCTCTTCATAAGCTCTGAATCTTTAATTATAGGAAGGATAGTTTGTTTTAAAATAATATTCAAACACTAAGCAGTTATAAATACTCAATTTACACATTTGACTGCATATATGAATTATATTATTTATTATTGTGCCAAAGTTTCTCCATTTTGTAAAAGCAGTAAGATGTGTTCCAGGGATTTCACCCTGCTGTGCGTTTTGAAACACCACGGTAACACAGAGAGTCTTGTTGCTTACTGCTCTAATACCACAAGACAGATAATACAAGACATAAATAAAATCAGCAAGCCCTGATAGTATAGAGAACAGATTCAGAAAGCTCAGTGGGCATTTTCACAGTTATTGTACAACATAAAATCTGCCTAATCAGTTGTGACTTTTTACTCATGTGACTTTTGTTTACATCTTTTGATTTGATGTTAAATGTGTCTAAATGAAGGCTAAGTGAACCAGAACTGAAATGCAGTAATGTATTATTTTCTGCATTGTTCCAGACGTAGGAAACCAAACTACAACTATACTCACCCCAAGTGAACCTGCAGTAATTATATTGCTGTTTTTGTTCTTTCCTTCTTGCAGAGAGCATTTATTGACACCATTAAAGAGGAAATATTACACTACAGAAACAACTGCAAATGTATGCTCAGTGATGGCATATGGGAGATGAAAGACCAAGAAATTCAGCAGCTCATGCAAGCTTTGAAAGAAAAGGATGAATGCTTGGATGAGCTCAAACACGAGCAGCTTTCCCTTAAGCAAAAGGTAAAGGATCTTATGGGGGATCTGACAAAACAGGCTCATGCCTATGAAGCTGCTATGTCCTCACTTGAAACGGAGAAAGCAGCGACCATGAAACTCACAGATGAGAATAGGGCTCTTGCCAGCGAGCTCAATGTGCTTCAGCAGGCAGCCAGTGACATGAGCTCCAAGCTCAGAGCCATGGAAACAGAATTAAGCACCCAGGCGAGTGTGGCAGCCAAGCTTTCTGAGCAGCTCCAAACAGCCAAAACTCTTATCAGAGAACGTGAAGAAGAGTGTTGTGAGCAATCCAGAATGACTGAATCCTTGAAGCTGGAGGCTGAGGACCTGCGCCAAAAACTTAGCACTCAGGGACAAAAGAAAAGTTGCGACTTCCAGGAAACCATTGAGGCCCTTCGCAAAGAGTGTGAGGTGATGATGTCCAGCACCCAAGAGAAGAGCAGGAAAATAAAGGCAATGGAGCAAGAGCTCAGTCAGACCAGAGAGGAAATGTGCCACATGCAGGACCAGTGCAATCAGCTTAAACAGGAGCGAGATGTCCAAAAAGAAGAGACCCAGAACGTTCTTGGCCGTTATGAAGCTGAGAAGCTTGTGGTGGAGCAGATGAAGGGAAGTCTCTTTGAGCTTCAAACAGAGCTGGATGTTCTTAAGCAGCAGTTAGCACAGCTAGGGCAGCATGAGCAGGCCTTCACACGTAGTTCTGAGAGAGTTTTGGAGCTGGAGAAGGAGCTTGCTGAGAGAGAGGCCTACTGCGCAGCCTTGCAGGAGAAATTACTGCACACTCAGCATAAACTGGGCCAAGCAGAGGAGGTTTTGAAGAAAGAGCAGTGTAGAACAGCAGAAGAGGAGAAGAAAAGGACTGCAGACAGCTCTAAAGCAAGGGATGATGCGGAGAGGAGACGAGAGATGGAGGAAGAGCTTCTTCATAAGAATGCAGAACTGGAGGCTAAAGCTCAGGAGCTCTTAAAGTAAGTCCCCACCAAACTTTTTTGTCAATGCTAAGGCAATGTCCTGTTTAAGATGGGTTTGTTTTAAGGGGGGGAATTGTTATTTAAGCTGTTGCTGACTAGATTCGCAATTACTTTTTTATTTTGCTGAAACAGAGCTTCCCCAGTAATACTTACCCTGTTTGTATCAATTTCACTGTAATTATTGATTTACCAGTATAGAATTTCCATATTCCATTCCATATAAACATAGCAATAATTAACAATGTTTTGTAGCACCCCATTTCCTGCTGCTTTACTATCTTTAGTCTGTTTGTAAAATAACAAGCTGATTAAATATCACATTTAACAGAAAGCCTTAACTTTTAATTAATAAACTATTTAATTTCCTGTTTTGGGATGTATGACTTCAGCCATTTGTGCCAGAGAACTTGCAGAGAGCAGAATTACCACTCCATAATGTCTTCCAGGTTTCTCAAACACTAGAGGGCACTCCTGAGCAAGTCCAAAATGAATGTAAGATGGAGCATTCGAGCAAAATCATAGTTTATAAATGCTTAAACATTTTAAATGTAAAAGAATACATTTAATTCCTGAACACTGAAGAGCATAAAACATTTTAACACTGCTGTTATATTTAAGAGCTTTAAAACTCGAGTTATAGGAATTTAAAACGCTGCCTAATGTACATCCATGACGTCTGTGAGTGCGAACAGCCAATGAGCTGCTCCACTCACCAGCCAATCGGCACTCAGTAGCAGTAATACCAGCGTTTTGCTGCCCAAAACCCATTTGCTGTAGAAAAAAAGGAAATATATTGATCAGTTTTCTTTGTTTTTTTTTTGTGAAACATGTCTTTTTTTACTTTCTAAAATTAAAGGAAAGTTCTGGGCAAGTGATGAGAAACTTTTAATTTTTAATTTTTAGCCGTTGAGCTCCATTTACTCCTATTCATTAAGTAATCGCTCACGGGTGCCCTCTGCTGTTTTGCAGTCCTGTGTTTTTGATATAACGGGGGAAATAGGAAGTGGCCAGGCTACTCATCAACCGACTCCGTTATGTGCATTAATGCTGATGTGGGTTTCCTTGTGCTCAAAGATGGAGGAAAAACACTGGAGTTCTAACAGCGCCTCCTTGTGGAAAATAAGAATTATTATGGAGAAAATTAATTATCGATACACAAACTAACCATTTGAAATACAAACCTTTTACGTACTACTTCTGTTTTTCCACAGAACCAAAATAATTTGTTTCACTTCCTTTTTAGAAGCATTTTATGTAGTTTTAATCTCTGCGCTAAAAAATAATTTGTGCTATAACAACTTTTACATTGCTACATGCTCCAAAATTTTATGCACAGCCCTGCTGTATCTATGAGGGTGCATATACTCTTACTGATGCAGAAAAGAATGGAAATGGCCACAATTAGTGACTGCATGTGCGTTATTGTTCACATGAGCAAAAATATGGCACTAAATTATTGTTTATAATTGTTGTTTGCAATTTCGGTATTGGAACGCTAATACATTTTCTCATTTGTCATCTCATTTCTCATAATATTGGTCACTGATGCATTGTACACCCATAATGATAATGTAATAATAATAAATAATAATAATACCTGATAATAGAAAAAGCCTTGCACACATTTTGTTGTTGTTCAGTATAGCTTAATATTTTATGGTCTTGACGTGTACATCCAGGCTGTAGCATTTCAATCTGTGCATTCAGTGATAATCTAGGGCATGTGCCCTAGAACACTGCAGACTTCAGCACACTGCCTCATTAAACACATCTGATTCAGCTCATTCAGTCTGCATGTTTATTATAGTTTATTTATTATAACGTAGTTACTATAGTTTGCACTTTATATTGTACTTCTGTCTTCTGACCTACAGTTACTTTTTTCATGCACATGTCTGTATTCACTCTCTGCACCTTTTGTCTTTGTGCTTTTATCTATTGCACTATTGTCTTTAATCTATTTTGTTAATCACTGCACAGAGAAGTAGCCAGACAGTGTTTCATTATACTTTACAACACTGTATTGGTATAATGGCAAAGTTGAATTAGCAAGGCCTTCATGAACTAAATTAGAGGGTTAGATGATGGTAAACCTCTGCAGCATTCTGGCCCGCAAGGTCCCCAGTTTAACACGCCTGATCTAAGGAGATTGCACACACATTGTGCACTCACATTGGCCAGTCAGATCCCTTACACATTACGTTACTGAACCTCTCCTGATAAAACTAATCCAGCTTACACAGTGTTGAATAGAATGGTGGTCTTTTTAAAATATATATTGCAATGTGCACTATTAATTAAGCCTTTATTTATGTTATGCTGAATAACACTTGAGGGTGTGCAGTATCAGTCCTGCATTATTGATCTTCTGTTCCAACAGGTCTGAAAAACAGGTGAATGATGGGCTGGATAAAATTAGGAGCTTAAGTCTTGATCTGCAACAAAAAGAGAAACATATCTCTGATCTTCACGATAAACTGTCTGAGAGCAGAGCAGAAACTGAACGGCTACAGAAAGAGGTTAGTGACTGTGCTTTTTGTGTACCTAAATTATTAGAATGGCCAAGTTTCCAATATTGGAACTGACATGTAAAACCAATGTGTTCTCTGTCAGATAACATCTTTAACTGAAGAGATCAGAAAGCTGCAGCAACAGCTCTGTGACCTAAAGGAGGAGAAGGATCAAGCTCTGAACAGCTTGGCTTATAAGGAGGAGGCTATTGAACAGCCCAAAACTGTGAGTACTTTTCTTTAGTGTCATTAACTTGGAGATCTTTATCTGGTTTTATTTTAGGTTGTTTACTTATTCCTGTTTCCCCTGTTGATAGAAACACGCCAACACAGTCAGCTCAAAAGATCTCCAGCAACACCAGGATACTTGTCAGGGTAATCCTTTAAAACAAGCAGCTTACAGGCTAACATTCCTCTCATAGAGATTGCTTACTTAAGAAACGATTCAATGGTTATCGCAGTCTCTTGATTTAAACCTCTTAATCTGATGGCATTAGATTGTGTTCTTTTGCATGTAAAATAAGGAGAGCTGACATTTGATTTGTGTTTGCAGCACTTCTGGCCAAGGAGAAGCTGATTGAAGAAATGCGTCTCACTCTGACTGACAAAGAGAGGATACAAACAGAACAGGAGCAGGTTCTGGAGGCTAAACTGAATGAGATTGAATCCTTAAGTGAAGGTGAGAGGAGGGCCTTGCTTCAAAATGGACAATTTAATGTGCATATTTTTCCATGTTGCTTTAATTAATGATGACTACAACACCCAATGATTCCTTTCAGAACTCATGAAGCTGAAGGAAAAGTGCCAGAGAGAAAGAGCTGCTGACTCTGACTCTGGTAACTTGCACCAGGAGGAACAGAAAGGAGAACAAACTGCAGGACGCTCGACAGTAAGCGCAACCCAAGAGTCTTTGATCTCACTGCATTTCCAAATCCTACATGGCTCCTCTGCTGTTTTCTGTCTTTTAATATTGAGAGAAATCGATTCCTTTTGATGTTCCAGACAGATGAGAAGCTGGAGAGGAGCTTAGAAAGAGAGCTTATGTCCCCCGATGGAGCCCAAAGGCCAATAGAGAAAGCAGACCAGGTGACGGGGCAATCACAGAGAGAGATCCGTGGCAAAGAGCAACCTGAAGTGGTACATTTTCTCTCTTATGCTCTATTTCTCAAAGCAGGATGTGACCCACAGTAGTGATTTATTCATTCAGCAGGTTTCTGAGCTTTATAGGTCAAATACATATGAACTTGTCTACCACGAAGAGGGATGGCTAAGCCATGGTTAAAAAAGTAACCTCAAATCCCTTTTCTGATTATATTATCAAAAAAAAAATTATGCCACTCCTCAGTGATGAAACTCATGCATCCGGACAACAAGAAAATTACTACAGCAGGTGCGAGTTTTGGGCAGTAATTTCTAAGAACCTGAATGCATCATAGATGATTATAGTGATCATGCTCTATTCGCGTGAAAAGTTGATGATATAGCTGAATTTGAATATTAACGGCTTTATGCATGTAGCTGCCATTATCTTGCTTCTCAGACATTGTTGCTCCTTCTGCTACTGCTCTCTCAGTGTAGAGAGGATGGAAGCGAAGCTCTGCTACCCTGATCAAGTAAATAGTTGAAACACTATAAAGGAATCCAAATTTTTGCGAAAAATGAACAAAATGTTTTTTCCAGCCTGATGCAATATCAGCTTGAAAATCCACCAAAATCACAGATTTGTATCCGGGCGGGACTAAATTTCAGACAACCCCTGAGTTTGAAAAACAGTAGATGATTTGGCCTGTAATTTTCTCAGGGCAGGAGGGAGTTGTCGCCGTGTTGGATGTGGGAGAAATGGACAGGTGTAATGACCAGAGCAACTTTGAAATGGGCTAAATTATTATGGCCTGATGACTGGATTAGAGTATCTCTTAAATGGAAAGTGTTGGAAATGGACCTTGAAGAAACAGAGGAAGATTGCCTGGTCCAATGAGTCCTATTTTCTTTTACATCATGTGGATGGCCAGGTATGTTTGCGCCATTTACCTGGGCAACTGATGGCACCAGGATGCACTGTGAAAAGAAGACTAAGCCGGCAGAGGGCATGCGCCCCTTCCTGAACGTCATTGCGGACTGAGTACACCCCCTTCATGTCAGTGATGTTCCCCCAGTGATCTCTTTCAGCAGGACGATGTACCCTGCCATACTGCACATATTGTTCAGGAAAGGTTTGAAGAACATGGAGAAGAGTTCAGGGTGTTACCCTGGCTTCTAAAGTCCCCAGATCTCAATCCGATCAAGCATCTGTGGCATGTGCTGGATAAGTGAGATCCTTGGCGTCTTCACTTTGCAACTTACAGGACATAAAGGATCTGCTCCTAACGTTTTGGTGCCACACACCACAGGGCATCTTCAGAGGTTTTGTAGAATCCGTGCCTCAGCGGGTCAGGGCTGTTTTAGTGGCTCACAGAGGACCAACAGCATATTAGGCAGGTGGTCATAATGTTTTGACTTACCAGTATATAACATATTCATAACTACAACTATTATAAATACATAATTTGGAAATCAGTTAATGCTAAATAAGACAGAATATTGAATTTCATGTGCAAAGGGAGAAGAATCATTTAGTTACTGCTTTTAAAACTGGCAGAAACTACAGACTTGTCAGAGACAAGAGGCCAGAAGATATCAAAAGACGTTCTGCTTCTCTAGCACAGGAGGTCAGCAGAGAACAGTTAGTCAGCGCAACACTCAGGACCAGAACTTAATTAGCAAAATTACTAGTGCTGATGATTTCAAAGATTAAATATTGGCTGCATTAGAATTATTTTGTCATTGGTGTATTTAGTAGGGATGCACTAATATAGGAATGCTAGGCCAAAGCTAATATTTTTCATGAACATATCGTGGGGTCCGAATATGTGAGACCACATTGAAAATCTGGGATTATTTTTTTTATTTTCATTTAAGCCTGGAACTAAACATAAAGTTTTAGAACTTTGAAACATTTAAGATAAATGGTACAGGTAAAAATGAAAATTTGACATTGACCTTGTACAAGAAGGTCAGCATCTTTTGTTAAAGCAAAATGACTAATATTAAGAAGTTCTAAGTGTGTGTTTGTGTGAAACTGACTAATGATGTGCAATCTGCACGTGTCTTAAACGTTAACCCCAGTTTCCCAACTTATTTTTTCAAGCTGTTTAATGGTAAATTAGTCCCCTTTAGTTTTCTCACACAGTTCTTTTACCAAAACGATGATTATTATCTTTTACACATCGCCATCGGGTTACTTGTCCGTCAACGATGATATCAGATTACATCACCCAGGGCTAATCCAGTTGATTTGTTTTTGTTTTTTTAACCAATTAGATTCCATTATCATCATGCAGTTTGAATAATTCTGTTCTTATGTGGGGGGTTTTTTTGTTGTTGTTTTGTATGTTTTTGTTTTTTTGCTGGTGTGGTATTATGTGCATTTCATTTCCTGATGAATATTTAGTGGGTCTGAACCTATTATCAGTGCACTTATTCTAATAGTCTTTAACACATGCAAGCCTGCAAGTGCTTGTCCTTATCAATCTTCTTTCTGATGGCTCTGAGCAGGCTGCAGCGCAGAACTCCGCAGTTATCTCCACAGAGAGTGAGAGAGAGGACAAACGCTTCCCCAAACCACAGCTGGAGATCAGCTTCACCCCGCTCAAGCCTGACCGCGTCAACGTCCGCAGGCCAGGAGATGAGGAGTCAGTCACGGTCAAAATCAAACGCACAGCTAGGAAAAGGAAGAGCGCTGAGATGGAGGTCTGTATTAAATGCTGCATATTACAGGATGTAAAAACGCATCGTGAGAGTGCTGATTCAGCTGAAATTTGGAATTTTAGAGTTGTCACTGATTATAGTAATATGAAAAACATCAAATGAAAAAGCTTCCATTGTTTTCCACCAGTTTAAGTAGTTCCCCCAGTCACAGTCCTGTATTCAGTGTATTTATTTTTTTTTTTAAATAACTTTGAATTGTAGCAAAATAGTAGAACCGAATTGAGAATTTGATGCTTTGAATTATTTCCTAAAGGATTCATTAATTTAATCAAATTTTGTAGGGTTGTAAATTTACATCTATACTGTTTGTGTGTGATCTAGAAGTCGGTGGAGTCAGAGAACAGAAAGAACCTGCGGCTCAGAGGAAACTCCAGGGCCAACGTGCGGTCTGTGGAGGTACGTATCTGTTTTAAACTGTGCTTGCACTTTGGGCTGCATATAGGGATGGACGATATGGGAGTAATATAGAACATCATGATACTTCAAGACATTTTCACAAATGTCCTGAGATTTGGTAGTAGTGCTACGTTTAAACAACAACAACAACAAACAATTACCATCAAACTACAAACACAATCATTCATCAATATCTTTGAGTTTTTTCTTAAATTTGTCCTTGAGATGATCATAAGCAAAAGTCTTCATCAGATTCATGACGTGTTCTTAAACTGCAGAACTGTTTGCAACTTTGTGCTCTTGAGTGTGTGTAGATCTGTTCTAACCTAAGAACAAATCCCAAATAAGAAAACGTAGACCAATGTCAGAATCTTCATGAAAACTCTAAGTGGGTTGTAAGAAGAAATTTCTTCTTAGGAACCATTGGTGAATGAGGCTCAGTGATTTTTATTGAATGTTTTACATACTGCACTAAATCCTAGCAAACAGGACTGATTAAGCTCTCTTTCTAATGAACCGTGCCCTTTTTTCAGTGCTCAAGTACTGCTGATCACGATATGCTCAGAGAAACATATTGTGAAGTAATGTGATATTAGGTGTCACGATAGTCATAATTATTGTCAAATTGGCCACCTTTAGCTACATAATTAGTATTTACTGAGTTCAGCTACTTTATGGGTACCCACTTCCGATGCACGTGTTCAGTTGTGCACACCCACAGCTTTTGTAAAGACCCCAGCGTTGTGCTGTGGAGCAGTGGAATTTTGTTCTCTGGAGTGATGGAGCTCCATCCAGTTTCTTTGAGTTGGAGTGGCATCAGTTTATATGATCTTCACTAAAGTTCATTCAAATCCTAACAGAAATGTAATTCCAACATCTAATGTAAAGCCTTCCTAGAAGAGTAGAGGCTGTTACTAAAGTAAAAGGCATGCAAAATTTGTATTAATACCCTTGGTTTCAGATGTAGCGTTGGATGAGCCGATGTCAACAAACTAATGGACATATAGGGCTGGTTTCTCAGAACCAGATAACACCTAAGCCTAGACTGCAAAGCATTTCCAGTAGTGATTCACCATTGGAACTGCAACTTAGTTCAAGACTAGGCTTAATCTGTGTCCAGGGAACTGGCACATACTGTGTTACTGATCACTTTGAGCAATACTGTGCAACTGCTTATTGTGCTCAGCACATACTGTGCACAATTGAAACATAGTTCCCAGTAAGATTTAAGACTTGTCAGTCTGAGAGAACACTGGGATTGGTCAGTATAGTGCTGGAACTGCTCTATAATACACAGAAATTCTTTGTTGTGATGCAGCAGGACTAACAGGGTAGTGCATTACTTGCAGACTTTCACATTCATTTCAGGGACCAAAATTGTTTTTTTGATTAATATGCAGTTCATATGAATGTATCTCAGCTTTTTCCCACTAACCCGCCAAAACTGGTGTGATCAGCTTCATTTTATGCCGTGTTCAATAATTCTTGGTTTTTAACTCCGAAAGGGCATTCATCGGTCATTTCTGTGTCAATATTCTTTGTCCCCCAAGTCTCCCTCAGTGCTTGGTAAAAAGGGCAATCAATTAAAGCACCAGGATTCTCCCGTTAGCCTGAAAGGAAGAAAAGATGGAACTTTGCAGAAGATTGGTGACTTTATCCAGAGCTCTCCAACCCTGCTAGGTAGTAAAGGTCAGTACTGGCTCTTTATTTTAAGCTCTGTCAATGCTATTGAACGTGACTCGCAGATGCCCATATATCTGTATGACCCATGCTTCTGCTTTCTGTGCAGCTAAAAAAATCATGGCAATGGTTGCTGTGAAGTCCCCAGAGTCACAGATCGCCATTGAGACAAACAAACCCAAGAGATCCAAACGCAAGCTCTTCAAGACCCACATTTCCTCCCCTCTTGATATACCTTCTCATCCGGTCAGTAGTGCTTTGTGATGCAGATCATTCTACATAACATCACTGTCATCATTTATGCTATTGTTTGAAAGAAACAGCAGAAAGAGTCAAAAATTTACTAACACTGACAATTACAAAAAAAAAATTACGAATGTAAAAAGGGGAAGTCCACTGATTTATGAAAAGTTCTGCATAATTAAATCATTAAGACGTAAACATAGTCATTCAGTGTGCAACTGTGGTGTGATGTGAAATGCTCCGTTCTAGAGAAACATACCGATTTAGAATTGTTCACAGCGACTGGATCTAGAAGTTTCCGTTATGATCACGGACCCCCAATGCCTGGTTCATTGTTTTATGTTTTTGGTTTTGGAAAGATACATTTCTTCCCCAAAGTTTTCAACTCTTCCCAAGTTATCAAAACTCAGAAGACGTGTAGGTTTCACATGTGGTTTTGAATAGTAAATAAAATGCTTATTTGAGTTATATGCATCACAACTATTGGTTCTTGTCATCACTACTGTGTAGAAATTTAAGTCAGTTTTCTCTACAATGAAACATCAAACTGCTCTAAATGACTTTGTTTACATATCAACTGAATTGTGCAGAATTTTTTAAAATGGATAGAACTCCCCATTTAGGAATGTTGGGAATGTTGGCTATCGGAGTATATTTATTGTTATCATATTTAGTATAGAGAGTAAACTATTAATAGGAAATTAATAAAGTATTATGTACAAATGGAATGGAAAATTTATTTGCTGATTTCTTTCACAGATCATTGGAGTAGATCAAGAAGACAAAGAAAGTGATCATCTCATCATCAAGAGAAAGCTTAGAACAAGAACTGCTAAAAGATGATTCCAGCCATGGGCGTTTTCATGATGCAGTACTATCCAGTGACATTCCAGAAACCTTCTCTATTGGGAAGCTTTGAACAATTTGAACAGTGAAATTCTGTGTAAATAGTTTGATTTCTTCTTATCTGCTGTGTGATGTATATAAATGTTTCATAGTTGCTAGTGCTTTTTATATACATTTATACATGGGACAATATTTTTCTGCATTTGTATTACATCAAAATTTCGAGAGGAAAATATTGTGATGAAAATAGGAGAGGGGACAAAATGTCCTTCAGATAAATAAAGCTCCCAAAATGAACTCTGGTCCTCTTCTGACCGTTGTGTCATAACTCTGACATAATTTATTTTTGTATTTTATAGCTTCTTTAGTGGTGACACTCAGCTCAGTCTAAAAGCCCGCCTGTTAAATCTGTCCTGTCATCATGAGCGTTGTAGACTGTAATTGTCCCTCTAAACAAGTGGAGGTGAACGGGTTGAGGATTGTTCTGGCTGAATGTCAAAGGGTCAGTGTGCTGTATGAAAGTCATTTGTTACCACTGTCAGTGGATGGAGGTGGTTGTCAACTGAGAAGAGTAAGTAATGCATTTTCGCTGGCACCCCTTGATCTCTGCCCACAGCACTAAGACAGGTCACAGCTGCACTCAACCATCTGAGGCTAAACTTGTGCAACACTGAAAACAAAGCTGTTTTGTGTTTGCTTCCCTGACCTTGCTACAGTTTTGTAACAGTAGATAGATCATTTAGTTTTGCTTGTGGCTCATCTCAAAATT
>JAILXH010073472.1:14832-30025 GCA_023558415.1 Piaractus mesopotamicus | reverse complement strand
AAAAAAAAAAAAAAAAATTTCAACTTTGTTAGATAACATGAAATGAATGCAGCAACAGCACTGAGAAAGCACATGATTTAACTTAGCTATTTTTGCTGCTTCATCTACTTGTCTATGTTTTTGCATCAGGTTAATATATTGGTATTTGTGATGGGGGCATCATTTAATACAGAAGGTCTGTGTGTACAGAAGCTGTTGAGAACACATATGTACACATTCTAGTTCCAAAGTAATTAAAACACTGTATATCTGTTCCCTACATGAACCAATCTCTGCCACGTTTATATGCTCAACACCTGCAAATCAAGGAAAACCAAACATTTTTTGTTAGTTCCATTTAGTTACAATCCACAAAAGCAGTGGAAAATAATGTGTTGTCAGATATTTAAATAATAATGGTTTGTAAGAAACCTAATCAAGCTTTTATTGAAGTTAGCAGTCCTGTTAATGTTTAATAAGGATGATTACTTGTTTTATAATTGCTCTTTTCCGCTACATCTCAAAGAATAGAACAGACTCATCTGACTCCAGTCAATAGGAACATTCATTGACTCTTTTCATCAGACATATCCACATTTGCATCATGCATGTGTTTGTGCACACTGCGTCAGTCTTTGAGAATCTCAGCAGCTGCTTTTATTAAAGGACCTTTTCCGGGTAGCTTACCCCCCTTGTGTCTGCATGTGCTATGGATAAGCTTGTCGTTGAAGGGAAGGGAGAATGGGATTATATTCTGCTCCATAGAAAATGGAACCTTACTGAAAGCAGCAGGAAACCTCACAGAGCAGGAAGTTGTGGTTAATATTTTCAGCTTCAGCTGAGCCCTTTAAATGAAATAGTGATACGCTCTTTACAAGGGACCTCATCTGCTAGCATTGGAAAATTTCTTTTGATTTTTTTCTTTCATATCTGGGCTGGATTCAGAGTTCAATGCAGTCAAAGAGAGGAAAGAAGGGTAGCATATCAGCTGCTGGCTGATTTCCTCCAGTTTTAATGTGAGATGTTTGACCAGTGACCCCAGTGCTGCTAAAATGATCTATCAGTGTTCCCTCTAATGCCTGAAAGAAAGCACAATTCCATATATTCTTAATATAAGAATTCCATTCCATATTTTCATTTATTCTATAAGAAAACAGCTTTTTGCCATTTCCCAGGCATGTCTGTAAAATAAGTATAGCGATAAGAATTGGGTAAATCATGAAATCTAAAAGTTGCAGCACAAGACAACTGACACACAAGAAATTTACACCTGACTTGTACAGTCAATAAATACCATTAAAGCACTTGACTTAAGAAATATGGATTTCCTGGGTTTCTTGTTCATTTTTGTAACTCTGATTTTATGGTCTCTTTAACTTAATAAAAGCAGGATTACCTTCCATATCCAAGTCACAAAATTACGTGACTAGTAATCCAATTCTAGCCTCTCATGCTTATTCTGAAACTGTCGCACTGCATCCAGCATTCAGGGTAGCAGGCTGAGGCAGCACTGCATTCCTTTTATGAAGCAACAGACAAAAGTAGCTCTCAGAGCTCCAATTTTTTATGCAAATACTTGTGTACTATGCTGAACAAGACTATACACATTCTGATTTTGGCTGTTCCCAAAACTTTTAATGTTTTACTTGAATTAAGGTTGTATTCAAGTCTATCACTGGGGACCCACTTGAACAGCTTAACTTGCTTGGTAGATGAGCTACAACTGCAGAAAGCCTATTCACGTCTGGTTGTGGATGTGTGTACAGTAGGGATGTCCAGAGACGATCCAGGCATATTTGAATGGATCAAGTATCAGCTATATTAAGCCTGATCCATCTCTGATCCTTTCTAGTGCTCTATTTATGCACAACCAGCAGCAGTGAGGTGTATGTTCAGAAGTTATGTTTGCAGTGTGGAATTATTTTACAGTCGAATATAAAAAACCAAAGTAAAATCTGCAGTGCCAGTTTTTTGAGCCTTTCCACAAAACACAGGCACATAAAATGTGAGTGAGTGGCTATTACACATCAAGTCTACTTTTTGCCTCTTACCACCATGAGAAGCGAGTACAAAATACCTTCCTACCACTATTTTCACTTGCAAGTGACTGGTTAAAAATGAACGTATTGTGTAAATGTTCTGCTTTACTGGCCACACCTCTTTTGGTTTAACATGAGTATTAGCCGAAAGAGCAGGCTACTGCGCGCATGGTAGAACAATTTGAAATCGTAGCATATTCATGATACTATATAATGGTTATTTCAGAAGAAAAAAAAATTTCTTAATTTGTGGTTTGTGTGTACCACTATATACATATCGAAAAAATAAAGTGGTTTTACTGTAGTGTTCATTCGGAGCCTAGTACACCCAGCTATTTTATATTTGTATTACCAGTTGTACTTTCCGAATTCGCATCAGCATTGGCCGATAATCAGTATTAAAGTAAGATTTTTTTTTTTTTTTATTAATAATGTTTACTTTAATTTTTAACAGATATCTGCCCAACTGCACATTCAGCAGAGTGAAAGTAGAAAATATGAGGCCAGGAGCAATCCTGAAGTTTCTGTGATGAGCCTGTAGGGTTTGGGGCCTCACCTTTTAAAGAAGAAAACCTTTTCTGTCTCAAAAGATTATTTGCTGTTTGGCAAATCATCGCAATATTGCAAAAAAGTTTCTAGCTATAGCTTCCTAACCTATATTAATTTGGGTGTTTAAATAACAGAATTGCATTAGGAATGCTTTAGATGGTGTTTGTTACTTAGCACTTATCACAATAGCATGCTCATATAGTACTTGAAGAAATGAAAGATTACACATCACACATTAAATTGCACTTTGCCACTGACCACTCAGTCATTTTAACACTCGCTACTCAAAGTAATGTGTGAGAACACACTCCTCCCAAATGTACATTAAAATTAAAGGCCACAGTTGATGTCAGCTGGCACTTTGTGAATTTCCTGTTCACTGTCTTGGCTCACAGTTGAAGGTAAAAATCCATTTATTACCAGTGACACAGAAAATACTCTTCATCAGTCTCTTGCTCATTAGAGACTGACACCATGGTTATATTCAAAATGGCTGACAAATGGGCAGGGCTCTGAGAGAAATGCTGAAATGGAAGCGATCATTTCTCACACTGCACACTGATGCATAATTCTACCAAAAATTTTACATTTATTTATTTGATAAATGTCCTCTTATTTTCCTCTTCAAAAGCCAACATCTGTTCTACATGCCCTTTATGTTGTCTTATGATATTTAACAGGGAAAGTCACCATTCTTTCAAGAGTGGCTTTGTATTCGCATACATCTTCATTTGACTAAGGTGAAAATCCATGCTGAATTAAGGCTGCTGATGCTGGGAATATTTCCCATCCGTCTCTTGAAGTGGCAGAGAAATAAAGGCAGCCAAAACGACTCCTGTATATTCATTTCAACCATGATACATCCTAGGCTACGATTTTCTCACCAAATCCTATTTTTCTGTTGGGCTGTTTACAGTATCTTTTAAATGTGACCTATATGCGACATTAGTCTGAACAGATCACGCTCCTAAACTGATCTGCATGCGCAAGCAAACAATGCTTCATGTGGCACGCTCAACCAGAGGTGAACAATCAAAATGGAGTTAACAGTAACAGCCGCTCCTGGAGCTTTCAGTTTCATCTTTACCAGCATCACAGGAGCTAAAAAGAACTTCCACATTCAAACTCACTGTAAAAAGGGCACGGTATTCAGCCACAGCCACTTCTTTGGTCCTTGCTTTCTGTAAAGTTGGCTTCTTGGCTTTTAACTTTTCTTTGACACTGCAGCCTCATTCTCCTATGGTCACGTTCAGCAACTTCTTTTGAAATATCTTTGAACACAGAGCGGTTTGGACCACATATGAAAATGTCTCAAATAGGAACTGAAAATGTCAGATTCAGTGTGTTTTTTGCTGTTCACACTGCCATACAGTTACATTCACACAGCAGGTAAAAGTGGCCCAAATCCGATCTTTTTCTTCATATGTGACACTGATTCTACTTTTACAAATATCAGATTTGGGCCATTTTTAAGTGCTATGTGAACGTACCCTTAGGCACTTTAGCCAAAACAGTGCTGTCAAAAAGACAGTGTGTCCTGTTTCCTAATCCTGCAAATTTATAGAACTTAGATGCGAGAAAAAAATCACTGTACCTGTTTCTTAAAAAGTAATAAATGGCATCATCCAGAACACTATTTTAATTAAATACAGTAACAACATGTAAGGACATTATACATAAAAAAGCACCTTACACACTTCATGCAGATTATTGTGTTCCCCAAATACAGACTGTCTGTCAAGGTTATACACTGAAGACCACACTAAAATAGATAGCAGTAAAAGCACACAGCAGTAAAATTAATATAACTATGCATGACAGTGTTTTAGTTCAAACTGATAAGTCACTTGTAAAATCTCAGCAAATTCCAAAAAGACTGCGAGTTTCTGCTGTTTGAGTTTAAGAAACTGAGAAGTCATATTTCACAATTCAGTTGGCAACTCACTATCAGTAAAGCACTGTGTAAAGCTTTTTTTTTTTTTGTTAAAACTGAAAGTAGCATTACTGAGTTACAAGAAAAAAAACACTCTAAAATACGCTGCAAGTCACCTTGTAAAGCCTGAAATAATATTTTAAAAGTCAGAGATGTCGGTTCAGATTTCGCTGAGTTTTTTTGGACTGTCATCTTTCATATTCTGTCACATGCACAGGTTTAAAAAGACCAGGTCAATGTTTAGGTCTCAACTGCAAAGTCAACATTATACAGATAAGGATATGATGGCAATAATAAATTCACTTGTGCCCTCAGAAGACATGTTATCTTTGAATACTCTTTCAATGTGCTCACAATCATCGGATTCATCTGATCAGAAAAGAGATCCAAAACACAACCAACATTACAAAATGTTCTTCAGCATATTGTGCGCAATTACACATTTCCACCAGAAAGGTCACCAAGTCCTTAGTTCTTACAAAGTGTAGTTTAAAATAAGCTACTGAAGTATAAAATTAAAATCTAAATGTAACTTTATATTGGCTGTTATAATCAGATATCAGTTAAAATATGTTTTAGTATCAGCCACAAAATTTTCATATTAGGCGAGCCCTAATATTTACATGCATCTATCAGTATTTGGTTTCTATTATTCATGAATTAGAATTTTGAAGTTTTCAGAAAGATTATAGAGCTTTAGATTATACTGAATGTATTAGACACATTAATACAAGTTCATAAAAGCTAGCCTCAAACACTGACAAAATTTAATAAATAAACAAACAAATAAATAATAAATAAAAACCTGTCATGCTTCAACTCCTCCCATCCTCCACTTGCCCTCCAAAAGATGCAGCCAGCTGCATCCCCCCAAACAATAGAGACAGCCTAGCTTAACTCTGGCTCAATCCTAAATATAACCACTGAAATCTGGGGTCAGGTCCCTGGGTCTGTGCGCATCTAGGCCAGAGGGTTACCTTGATGGCAGTGGAGGCGATCTGGAGGTGGTGCAGCTTGCGCAGTGTGCTCTCTCGGTCTATGAAGTAGGAGGCAGCCAGCTGGTGGAGCGCCTCCAGAGTCACAGCCGTGCTGTTCGCGTCGGTCAGGTCTGCTGTCCGGCTCAGCCTCCTCTTGTCTACAAATATAGTTAAAGCCTCCTCACCTGCAACAGTCCAGAGCACAACACAGCATGGTGAGGAGGAGAGGGAACAAAGGTAAAATAGGGGATGTAGGCAGGATAGGATCAGAAAGAGATTTGTCATGTCAAAGAACTGAAAATTAATTCAGAGTTAATCTGTAAATTTCTTGTTCTGAGGATTTAAATAAAACAGCAAGAGGCTTATGTAGTTCATTTTCAAATGCTGAAAGATGCTGTTAAACAATTATCAATATAACATACACTGATCACTGGTGTCTAAGCTTTACAATAATTTTATTTCTAATTCATTTGAAATTCATACAAGCAGTCAAGCGTTTACATCTGTTCTACAGCAGTATCTAAATTAATAGTTAAAGGAATATTATATAAAAAAGAAAATATGGGACTCTTAACAGTTTGAAGGAATTTTGCCAACATTCTCTATAGCTGGAAAGAGCTCACAGTGAATCAGCATGTTGGTGGTTTGGGACAGGAAAGTGATAGACAGTACCCCAGGCTACGCGTCAGTATTAAAGTCTTGGCTGCGAAACAAACTCTTTAAGTTGTAACACAATGATGAGATTTGGCAGCTCTTGAGTTTTATGTTTTTCCAGAAACCCTTTCAGAGATCTTGTACTTGTTTAGCATTGCTGGCACCATCTTGCCGTTCTGTTACATCTCTTCAAGTGTGCTTTACAGACAGGACCTCAAAACTAACTCCAGCTTACAAGCTAGGTGGAATTCACTGAACTATTTCAAACATCTAGATCCTACAATGACCAGTTAATTGCTAGCTTATCTTCCACATATATAGGGCCTGGTAGCTTCTTCAATATGTACACTGACATTCACAAAACAAGGAAAAAAATACTCGAATATTCTGTTTAAACATCATCTTCTATTTCCAAGAAGAAATAAAATCTTCAGTAGCACTGAGCCTTGGGCTGTCTTAGAATAAGGCGTGGATAACATTATGTGATGAAAACTGACCCCATCATCCATGATTGCAATATTGTGTTGTAGAACAGAATTACTTTAGCGCTTTTATTGTCCCAATAGAACTTGTCTCTTTTATATACCCTAACTATCTTCCCCAGACACATACACATAGTAAAGAAGACATCGGGGCCAGCCATTTGTATGACACATCAAGAGCAGTTAGGGAAGCTGAAGTCCTTGCTTAAGGGCCCAACACTGGTAACATATGCATTTTAATACAAGACACAGCTGGTAGAATGTTTTGGTCCAGCTTTCTTTGGTTGCACTTTCTAAAACCTAAAAACACTTTGATTCATTGTTTTTTCTCCTGTCAGAGCACATAAACAGAGTGATGTAGATGTCTCTAAAAAGATTGAGAAAGTTGTGTACCTTCAAGAATGAATAAACTTAATATCCAGAAAAAAATGCCTCACATTTGAAAAGCAGTTTTGGGCATATAATGTCCAAAAGAAATTACTATAAATGGATAATTACACTTATATTATTTAGCATTTAATAACTTCTTGTTGTTCCCAAAGAACGTACAATATTGGAAAAAAAAACCACCTTAAAAACTTTCTGGTGTCTAGCTTACAGTATTTCAGTCTCAGCAACAAACTATATTTCAAATCTGTGGGAAACAGTGTCATTTGTAACACAACATGCATCTCAAACTGATAAATTACCCTTCAATAAATGAAAAATAAATAGAAAAATATGTTCCTCCAAACAGTTTAGTACAGCCAGAGGCATTAATACTTAGTGCTGTACCTTGACCAGTTATAGGCTACCTCTTATGAAATATTACAACCTTTTTTCAGTATTTGGTTACTTGAAAAGGTCTTTCTATTTTGGTACCTCCCAATGTAGCTGAGAGCAGGAAGTGTGTTCCATATTTCCGGATGATGTTCTCAGTGATGCTACTGAGGGTGGGACGACGGCCCAGCTGCCTGATGGTCTGCATGAACTCTGGGTCGAGAGGGAAAGGAATGCCATTGTCCTCTCTTTCCAGAGCCAAGCTGTTCACCTTCCAGCGTCCGAACTCTCTGAAATATCACACACACAAACACACACCCCGGCACACACACATACACCCCGTTAGGATATGACCTTCAGTCCCATCAAAGAGGGAGTGAGAATGAAACTCTGAAACTCATTTCTGACTACTGGGTAAGACCTCTCCTCAGTGCCTAGTTCCAGATGCTTTGAAGAGCCTAGTGTCTTTCGGAAATTGGTGCTCTTCTTGTAGCAAAGGGAAAAATCACAAAATGACGGCCAGAAAAATCCTCACACAGCTTGTGTTCAAGGGGGAGACACACATTCAGATAAGACCTGCTGGGGAGAAAATGTGATGACTGCATGACCCCGGTCCCTGCTACATGAATATTTTTTGTGCATCTTTTTTTATACAAGAGGAGTGCCATGATGTTCAACTCTGTCTTTGGGAATTGCTCCAACTCACTGCAAAACCAGTTGTCCTCCCCTACTGGTTTAACATAATGGTGCAATCTGGGGTTATTTTGTGTGACTTTTGGTTCTGAAGTATGGTTGACTGTGAGCAATCAGGGACTGTGGTGAGCATCTCCCATGAATGAAGGGCAAAAAGCACACTAGATGAGAGTGGCTAGAACTCTCCTTGACAAAAGCGAGTTGCCAATTTCCTGTATTTGCTTTGCCCTTACAGTAACAGCTGTTCGGTGCAGCAGGCTGAATGTTGTTGACACAGCCCTTGACAATCTAACTTGATTTGATGAACCAAAAATTGTGCTCAAAAGATTCCAACACATACTAATTAAACAAATGACAAAGTCAGTAGATACAAAAGTGTGTTCGCATACTGTGATAATGAATAAATGAAATTTAAATGAAGTATTAAATTAAATAGCCATTATATGTAGACTAATTTGTAAAATTTAATTAAATAAAAAAAGAGCAATCAGCTCATTGTGCCTTGTTTCATTCTGACGTATAGGCATAATGACAACCATTGATTACTGCTGTTGCAGATGCAGACAGACAGATAGACAAGGACAGAGAGAGAGAGTGAGAGCTAAGTCATGATCGACGTTATGTCAGAGCATCGGGATCTGATGGACAGTTATGGATGGAGCCGGAGGCTAATCCACCACTGGGCTCCTGGTGCAGCAGCACAGCAGGAGCAGACTTACTGAAGCACTACCTGCCATGCTTCCCCACTGAGACCTACGGCTACACGGAGTCAACAGTGAGAACAAGCTCCACTGAAACAGTCTGAGGCCAGAGGAAAACTAACACAGTCACTCAGGGGCAGCCACTGAGACTGCCTGCATTATACTCTGAGAACTTGCAGGAGATTTGTGAAAATGAGGCACATTTTTTGTTTACCTCTGTCTTAATAATGGGAACATGAGTTAGACGACCCAAACCCCAAAAAGATGGTTACTTCTGGAAAACAAAATATACTTCCACATGTCACTGAACCACTCGGTCTTTACCATTTCGTTAATTAGTCAATTGGAAGCATTTAATCAAGTTTATCACTAACTTGCTACAGAGCTAAGAGGTCAAAATGAAACATACGATTATCATAAACTCTTCCTATATATGCTACTCCGTACAAAGAAACAAGTCCTCATAGAGTGTATAAATAAAGTTACAAAATGGGCTGCATTTATTATTTTTAATTTATTATTGCATAATGGCTTGATTGTTGTTTTTATTAATAATATTAATAATAACTATGATTATAGTTTTTTGTTTTAATAAATCTTAACTGACATACTACAAGGTATCACTGATAAATAATTATTTTCATAGCAAGTTGCAATAAAATGCTAATCTGGGGATCTGGCCAAATCTGGCAACCCTGAACAGGTTACGGGCTCTGTTTGGATATCAGTGAGCAGTCAAGGAGCGGAAATGTCTTTTTAAGTGCCCTTTTAACCATCATAAAAATGAAAAAACAACATTTTGGTCAACTCTCATCAATGAATGGGGAATGATCAAGGTTTTTAAGCCACTCAAAACTAAATTATACTGAAGCATGCGCCAAACTCTTCACTAAACTCTCAGCTTTATTGCTTGATGCAGTCTGATTTTTTTTTTCCCGTAGCTTCTGACTGCTAGTATGTTCACAGTTGCATTTGTTACCTAAAATAAATGAGAGTGTGCTGGCTAGCTAACTAACTGGAGTGTACCTGGAGTCAAAAAAAATGAAACTGTCACTTGGGAATTGGGAGAGTCTTGCAAACTGAATCTCAAGCTCCAATGAGTCCAGCTTCACAGCTGGCAACTGTGTTCTGCTGGCCATGAGTTAGCATTTAGCCTGACAATCGTTCGTTTTCCCACAGAAGTACACAGTTTCATAAAAGTGGTACACGTGTTGATTATTCATATAGAATTTCCATTTTCGAATATTTTAGTTATTGAATATTTGTTGCAGCCCTACAAAAAGAAAAACATGAGTTATGACATGGTATATACGGACAACAATTTTAGTATATTTTGTATATTTGTAGTATATTTTGCAACTTTTGTACCATCCCCAGTGTTTTTTTGTCCATATTTAACATATTTAACAGTCATGTATTGAATAATTGAATAAAAGGTTTTGCATGGTAACCATCAGAGAATATACCCCAATGTAGTCAGCAGCCTTCCAGAATCACTTAGGTTGCTGTCTCACTTGAAAATTACATGGAAAAAAAAAAAAAGTAATTGGGTGTGGAGGTGGTCAAAAAGTGTCCAGCAAGAAAAAAAACAAAAAAAAAAAACAGTATACAGCAGTATAATTATACACTGAAGCTAAATGAGAGATATTGTACACTGTAGTCTACGTCAGGGTTGTTACCTCATATTTAGAAAATTTAAACATCAACATCACTCAAAAATATGTTGGGGGAGGGTGAGAGTGAGATGAATATCAATAGCACCAGATATGTAATGTAACGTTTTACTACTGTATACAAACATTATACATACATGACAGTAACTATCTGCATTTGCATCACAGCCATATGGAGATTAAAAAAATGATGTGCCAGGTGTCTGAAGGAAAGAAGGGAGCTTTCCCAGTGGCATAAATGCTATGTCAAAGCATGCAAAAGACTCGAAGTCTATCTCTCAGCATGCAGTTAACAGCTAGCATGCCAAGTGATAGTGGTGCCGGACTGGAAACACGATACGGATTGCTGTTCTTTTAGGATGGTGTAAGTGAAACTAAAGGGGTTAATGGGAAAAGTCTATTTAAAAAAAAATACTGTAATAATCAGATACCTGTGTTACATTACACATTGCGCTTTAGGTACAAATTATGGCCCTTAATGCCAGTAATGGTAATCTGTGTAGGCCTGATTCAATTTGATTGGATAACACAGCCTAACGACTCCCAAAGTAAAACAGTCCAGTCTCTGACACCAGGAGCCCACTGCAAAAAGTCATTGTTATGAATAATGTTAATATGTATATGTAGCTACAAACAGCAAAAGAGAGAAAAGGCTGAGAAAACAAAAAAAGGAATAAAGTCCCTTTTACACGATACTAAACTTTGCCAAAACAACACACATGTCCAAACTTGCCTAAACAGATGGTAATTATTAAAAATGGATGGGGTCAATAACTAGAAAAGCGCAGAGACATTTATGCTTGATCACAAGTTGTAAGAGAGTGGCAATTACTAAAAGCCCTTGATAAAACAACATAAATGACCATAGTGTGCAATATAAAGTCAAAGCCAATATAATTCCAAGCTGGGTACAATCCAAAAAACATGGGAGATCTACATGGTTTCATTTTAAGCCTAGACACTATAAAGCAAGACAGTGAAGACAAGTTTTACGGAACTAAACAGGTGATATTTCTTTCCCCAAAGGTTTACTCATTTCAGAACAACTCCACCGTCAAAATTATTATTCAAAGAACTACTTCAAACCAGGATCTATTGCTTTAAAACTGTACGTGCTAAAGGTCAAAATGTGACTAGCTTAGAAATAAACAGATGTTATAATAAAGAAATCAATAAATAAATATTGCGAATACATTAATGAATAATGCATATTGGGTGTATTTAATGAATGATTTCTCTGGAGGAATGCCACTGTACAATGAAGTTCTTCACTTCTGGACTCGGTACAGGTGACACAACACATGCTACTAGCATGCAGCTGACATGAACAAATGATGCTGGGTTACTCAGTATCATAATATTTAATATGTAACTTTTGTTACTTTTGTCAAAGCTTTTCATTAAAACAGTTACTACAAAAAAGCATATTGACTAAAATAGAATAGAAAGTAGGTTAAAGCTATTGTTTTTCCACCCTTCATAGGAGCACAGAAAATTAGTTAGCTAGCATAAAGCCTAGAGCTATGTCCGAAACTGTGCCCTGTTCACTGTGCAGTACGCTATTTTAGGGTTCCACCATTGTGGTGGTGTCCAAAAACATAGTGCAAAAGATCCAGTACACTCAAAACAATCCCACAGTGTGCCGCAATAAATGGTGTACAACTGATGTACCCCAGCAGATAGGTGATACCCATAACGCACTGCGTTGTCTGGTGTGAAGATTCACACACAACTTCTCTGAGTAGGATTACTGAGCCCAGTGTCTCCACACATCTCTCTTCAGACCTCTTACAGATGCAAGTACGCTCTTCTAATGTGTGCAGTCAGACTCAGCGGTTATACTGGACTGGTGACATGACATTTATAGTGTTTGTGTAACAGTATCTGATGTCGAACAGTAATGAGCAAACTTGTATGACGTAGTGTCCGAAATCGTTTACTGCCATCACCAATTCTGTTCCCTATAATAGTGTTCTATGTAGTGATCCAGATTTTCAAATGTAGGGTACAGTGATTAGGGGACCATTTCGGACACGGCATAGGTCCATGAACAATTAATACTGATATTTATTATCACTAACGATTATTAATAATGTTTGGAATGTCATTTATTTCAGTATGGAAAACTAAACTACTTCCATAAGTTTATGTTCACTTGGCAACAGGAATGTATGATTTTACGGCATCATTAGTCATATAGTTTATCTATGAAATAAATGAATGGAATCCTGGTAATTAAAGTTATATTTCCCTCAGAGCAAAATATTATAACCCAAAGCTGTTAGTAATTACCCCAATGTGAACAAATCATCTTGCTGTGACCACAAAGACTCAAGGATTTGGTTAGTTTGTGGACATAGTAGAGGCAATGGGCAGGGGAAAAAGAGTTTTTTAAATGTACTAGCTAAGATAATGAGGCTTTCATACTTCTGAGAGATAAGGAGGGGTCGCTACAACTGCCATGGTCTTCAGAAAACTCAGCTGCACACATAAGATGCATATTAAAATGACTGTAATGTGTTGCCTCAGCACTTGTAGTTTGCTTGCATTCTACTTCCAACCTTGAGAATGTATTTTAAAGCTGATGTTTTTGTTTTGTAACAACAGGGGTTGGTTTTGCAGAAGTGGTCCATGCTTCCAAGACAGTTGTAGGGGAAACCCTGGAGGCAGTCACTGGAGGCCTGCCATTCGGCACCTAT
The DNA here is from genome assembly GCA_023558415.1 of Piaractus mesopotamicus. NCBI lineage: Eukaryota > Metazoa > Chordata > Actinopteri > Characiformes > Serrasalmidae > Piaractus > Piaractus mesopotamicus. The sequence goes on along the minus strand of JAILXH010073472.1, from coordinate 16,887 downwards.
TGGCAAACTGTTTTCGAAGGGGTGCGGCCCAGTGCCCGGTAGTTTGCTCTAGTTCCTTACAAGCCTCTAGAGCCAAGATGAAAGAATACTAACACAGTGGAAAAAGCAATGCTCTCTCCAAAAAGAACAATTTTTATATATTTTACTTGTTGCACAACTAGGAAGAATTCCAGTAGATTTTGAGAAAAGGGATTTGAGCTTTGTTGACATAGTTCTGCAAGCAATAATTACCAGGGTACAGTGGTTGAGCTGACTCTAAAGTTGTTTCTAAACATTGTGAGCTGCTTCCAAATGATTTTATGAGCCAGAATCAGTTTTATCTTGCAAATTCTGTCAGTATTCAGTGAACTGGACAAGAAAAGACATGTCAGTATTATACCCACCTATAATACCTATAATATCACCCCATACATTTCACCCCATAAATCATTGAAGAAAAGAAACATTAGTGGCATGCAAGCAGTCTAAGATAGACCTACAATAAAGTGAGTAAAAATTTAAAAGAGGAATTTGTTGTGCAGAAGATTCAAGTAGAAAAAATGCAAAATGAAAATCTAGATGTACAACTAAAAGAAGTAAAGTACAATACAAGATTGGAATTGGCCAATTTTTGCCATTAACATGCAACTTTGGCCAATTTAATATTTTGATTTTGTCTAATCTGTGGTGCAAGTGTATTTGCACTGTATTTGAACACTGCTGTGACACCTATAATTATGCACAACTTTGTTTACTTTTGAAATAGTACTTGATTTGATATATTATTTAAATAAGCAACCGATTTTGTAAGAATGCCAGTTTGGCTCGTTGCAAAGCAATTAATGTTATTTATGTTGCAACTCAAAAAAACATGATCAGTGCATCTCAAGTGCCTTTTGAATATGATAACACCACCATGATGCATGATACAAAGTCTACCATCCACCTCATCACTTTGGCAGTTCCACTTGGTTGAGGTTGTTTAAAGTCATGCTACTCATAAATGTCTCTGCATTAAAGAAAGTGAATTAAATTGAACTTAATTTTAAATCTGAGGAATGCCAACAAACCTTTAATGCTCACTCTAGTTGAAAGACTAGAAAAAATAGGAAAAATCTGTTAATATGCAAGATGCTGTTAGTAGTTAAATAAAGTCCAAAAATGTAAATGTTGGAAAATCAAGCATTCAGCTACCCCCTAAAGGCTTGATTAAAATACATTCCAGCAATCTGTAACAAAAACAATGACAATGAGAGAAAGGCTGAAAGATAACTCTCATTTTGCGTCAAACCACATGGAGAAAGAATTACAATAGGCAGAATAAGTCAAGTGATAAATGTAGGGTTTTGCCTGAAAGCTGCATCATCAAATATTGATTAGTGAGAACACAGATCACAAGCTCGAATTATATTACCTAAATTGAAGCGTCACACATAAGTTGCTGTTCATCACAGATGGGGTAAGAAAAAATTCTGCTCAGCACATGTGCAGGTCAAATTTCATTACAGCTCAATGATACTCAAATGATACTGAGTTCTGCAATAATGTCTGGATTCTGTACAGTTTCCTTGTGAAAGTAAGTGAAATGAGCCAGACCAGTTAGAAGCATCATGTGCAAAGGAAAAAGGCAGAAAAATCCTTCTGGGGACACATTTCTGGAGATGATTTGCTAGAAATAAAATGTGATGAATTGTACTCCCCTTCCTGAAATCTGAGGGCTAATTTTATTTCAGTGCTAGTGTCACCTGGGAACTGAGACTAGTCATGCTATAAATGGTAATGTCAACTATCTTGATTTATTTTATTGCGTTTGTGCCACATGCCAGTGACTGTGTTGACTTAAGGTGCAAAAAAGAGAGTTTTGGACATCAATTTGTTTGCACGCAGCAGAGATAATAGTCTCTCTAAACCATCAGAGTGATGAGACAAATAGCTGCAGTTAAAGGCCCTCTAATAAATTCAAATTTAATTTGTGTAATGAACAGGAATTGAACAGAGATCTGCTATTCATGATTAAAAAATCCTACTGCCATTTTCCCAGCTGAAAGTCCACCATCAGCTTTCAGTTTTGTTAAA
>JAILXH010073441.1:3600-16581 GCA_023558415.1 Piaractus mesopotamicus | reverse complement strand
GTGTGTGTGTGTGCGTGCAACATATAAGGGTTATTTTTTTAGGGAGTAACATGAGCGTTTTTGCTCACGACTGAACAGAAAGGAAATGGCTAATAAAACCAAAAACGGAAAGCTAAGTGGTGGGTGATAGAAAGTGAGAAATACGGAAAGCGAGCGGGATAAAAAAGGGAGGGGCGAAAGCGTTATGATGCACTTAAGTGCACTCAAAGTAGAAGATTGTTTAGTCTCCTCTTCACTGTATTTGAAAAATATCAGACTGGATCCCAGATTCTCTGGTCTTCTCTGGCCCTGCAGACACTTCAGCAAGTACCTTAATAGCGCTTGTCTTCAGTAGAACTCACAAGGTTGGTCCACAGTTCTGTTGAAAGGCATCATTTTGAGACTTTATTTTTGTGATCATTAGAAAATGTGGCAACATTTAGGCTTTCATATTTTGTCAGAAGCTCTTGTTCCAAATCAAAGGCAGTTTATGCTCTTGGCTGGCAAACAGCTGCTTTTCCAGGCTGTCAAAACAGATATGTGAAAACAGATATGACAAAACCTTAAAATTCCCTGCTCAGTCACTTTATCAAACGCTATTTAGTGATGCAGCAGGAAATGAGTTGTGGCTGGTGAAACACATACCACAGCAGGCATCATTTGAATCCATATTGGTTAAGAACAATGTAGAATGTCTTGAGTCTAGGTGAGTGAAATACTAGTGGAGTCTAGTGCATCCAACTGTAGAAGCTCCTTTCGGTTCCAATGAGTGCAGCATTGTATCCCACACAAAAGCAACTATCGCTCTTTAAAATGCTTAGCAATCAGTGACGGGGACGTAATGTAGATGAGGTTGTGGACACATTACAATGGATAACAGTATTGAAAAAAAAAACATACAAAACTGTGCACTAAATGCTTGATTAGTGGCTGTTGCTGCAGTGGCAATGGCGATGGTGAAGGTGGCCAGGGCCTACAGGATGCAGGACAATACAGGGAAGGAAAGAGGAGGCAGTTCTCACTGGGCAAAATGAACCTGTCAACTTGTGAAGCCCTGACAGTGAGTGTGAATCCAGAAGACAACCAAATAACCAAAAGTCGTACCTTATCATGAATGAAACCCTGTACTGGCCATAGGTGCTGTATTCTTCTGAATTAGACCAGTCCTAACACAGGATATTGTGTGAGCTAAAAGATCGAAGTTTTGAACTATAGTCCATGTCATTGTTTTTTGAATTGATGTATTTATTCATGTATTTATTTAGACCAGTTGTAATGCCACTTGTTATGGTAGTGTACTAAGAATATTTAATATACTTGTTACTTTAGATTCTAGCATCCTAGCCAGTCTAGCCAATGAGAGCAATGCCAGTTGGTTTTCTTATGGACCCCAATGTACAGACAGCACGTAGCAATCCTGGGGCAAAATTCGATTTGTATATTTCTTCTAAGAAACTTGAAATTATTGTAGCTAGTTGAAAGAACCTGATGATCCATTCATGCTGTGGTTGATCCTTCACATGATTGCTGAGGTTTCAGCTGAGCATCCATATGACCACTTGAAAATGTTGCCAATTAACCTGAGGGGTTGGAGCAGTTTGCAGGGAGGGGAGAGAGAGACAGAGTGAGTGAGAGAGTGAGAGAGAGAGGAGCCAGGATGTTTCCATGGCTCTTGTGGCCTTGGAAGAGCATAGCTGTGGTGTGAGCTCATCAGTGCGGCCAGTTTGTGCTTTCTCAGCATTGCTCTTTTCCCAGCCTCAGAACGTCAATGTCCGACTACAGCGTCATGCAGCCCCCTCTCCTCACCATGCCTTCCTCCTTTCCATTCTGTCTGCATGTTTAACTCTCTCTCTCTCTCTCTCTCTCTCCTACTGTCTAATCTGCCATGTTAGGTCTTCAGATGGTGTTGGTGTTGGCAATAGAGATGGTAACTGGATGGATCCAGTAGTTATAAATTGATAGTAAATCAGTCCACAAAACTATGTTGAAAATGCACTTTTGTGATAAGTTTTCAAACCTGACTCACAAACTTTTAGTAATTAAAATGTAATTACTTAAATTATTTGCGTACAGTTTAATAAACCAAAAAAATAGTTTTTTGAACTTTAAAAATCAGGGTAAACAAAAAGGCCTGTTCTGAACGTGACCCACAGAAATTTCCTCTCTTTTTGCATGAGAGCATGTGAGTGCTCATGGAGTCAGAGAGCTTCTGTGGCTTCTAACCGAGCCATCAACTGACATGAAATGTATCCCTGATAATGCAAACACTAGGAACAGAGCAGCCAGAAATAACTCCCTCATGCAAGATGTGGAAAAGATTAAGGTTCTGTGTGTGTGTGTTGGAGGGGGTGGTGGTTGGTGTTTGTGTGTGTTAAAGGAGGTTGTCGGTCAGCAGAGGCTCAGAACGAACGACGCCAGTGGGAGGGAGAAGCACGCATGTGTGTGTGTGTGTGTTTGAGAGAGAGAGAGTGGGGGGCTGGTTTTGCGCAAAAGAACTCATAAAAGTCACATTTGTTGGTGATACATTGGGAAGTGGAGGCAGCTTTGGCACATGTGCCTGTGGTGCTAAATTAACTGTTAACACAAATAATCAAAGTGCAGGGCCCATTGAGCACTGGCGCCAGTCAAATGAGCAGTGCAGGGAGGGGGGCACAAGCCCCAGAGCTGAGGCTCGGGTTGAGAGCATATGACTGAAGCCTGAAGTTGGTGTTAAGGAATCCCCCCCACCGCTGATCCAAAGCTAGCTGTGTGGCTTTGCTTTTGATACTTTAAGTCTGGATGTAGCAAGAGAAAACTGATGCTAGATCAGTTCTGCCTGACATTGTGCACTGATGGCCCAGTCCAGGCAGGTGGACGTCCCTCTCAGGACAGGGGACTTTCACAGGATGCAAATGCTTACAAAAACAGGGCTGTCCACCCCGTGGACAGAGGAAAAACTCCGCCACGCTCCTGCTTTCCAGCTATTGTGCTCGGCAAGGCGCTTCTCAATTTAGACTGGCGCTTTGTAGCTGTGAGCCTCCACCATCGGCCACCGGATGTGGCATTAGGAAAAGGCTGCAAGTGCTGGTTCTTGCTAATCACTGTGGTCTAATAGCCTGGCCAATAATAGAGTGTTGTAATAGTACACACTGACCTTGTATAAGTCAGTAAAACAAGACTGCAATTTGCCAGTGAATGCTAGAGCCTCAACCTGTCAGTATGACCAAAACATGGACGACATAGCCATTAGGGTCAAAACATTTTAGAAATCCCTAGTTTGAGTGGATAGGAGAGATCAGAGACCTGCAGCAGAAACTGATGGCAAACTGTGGTATTAAGGCAGTTCCTGGTGTTGAACATGCTTTACTCCTCATTTGCTAATGGGTTGTTGAAGCTGGTTCCAAAAACACATTCAGTTCAGGTCAGTTTAGGGACCATCTGCAGCCTGTCTGAAATTTTGATGTTTGTCATGCTCCGAAATTTTTGACATTTTCACATTCCAGTGACTTTGTTAGTCAATTGCAATGCTCTATGGTGGAGGTAATTACAGAGAATGCCACCTATATTTCAGTCTTTCTGTGTTACTCAATCATTAGGGTGTAATTTAAAGTGTTTTGATGTGAAATTGTGCATTGCAGGAAAACATACTGACCCAGATTGATAGAAACCAAGGGTCAATAATTCATTAAGATTAAGTGACCCTTATTAGTCCCACAACAGGAAATTTCACCTCCGCTATCTAACCCATCTGTGCAGTGAAACACCATATACACACACTAGTGAGCACACTTTCCCAGGGCGGTGGGTAGCCCTATCCACAGAGCCTGGGGAACAGTTGGGGGTTAGGTGCCTTGCTCAAGGGCACTTCAGTCACACACTGTCAGTTCAGGGGATAAAACCAGCGACCTTCCGGTCACAAGATTGGTTTCCTAACCTCCAGCCCACAACTGCCCACAACTGCCCCCAATGTAGGGGAATACCAACTGTCATAATGTATATAATGCAAATATAGCCATTTTAATTGCTATCCATAACAACCAGTGATCCCACATGTATCTTCTGAGTTTTTTTTTATATGTAATGTTGATAAATCCCAAAAAATACATTTTCTTTGGTTGCTGTTTGCCTTCAATGCTATGTATCTGTCTGTCATTATGCACTTATAAAAAATATGTTTGAGGCAACCTTCAAAGTTGTCTCAGTCAAAGTTTTCCTAATCATTCCATCTAGTTTTCTGTGAGTTAGCTTTTAGAGTTATTAAATGCTTTAAATATCTGGTTCCTGTTATCACCACTGTAAAATTACTGTGTAATCCTGACTTGGACTGTTTACATGTAAATAATTACATTATGCAGAAATTTTGAAAAACCAGTGGAATTCCCCTTCAAGACACAAATGTTGCTTAATGGATCAAATATTCCTTTGTAATGCTTTAAGATGTTTTTACATCTGTTTCAAGAAGCCTTCAATTATCATGTGTTTCATGTGTTTTACTAAATGATGGTGACATATGATTTGAAGAGATGCTATTAGGTTTTTTTGTTGGCTGCCATAATAAAATTCCTATTGTACACTTACCCATGATGTAAACACTGATCAGCACCAAACGTGCCCTACAACGTTAGTGTCATTCTCAAGAATTTGTGTTAATCACAGTTATGTGAGGTCATTGCAGCAGTGAAAATGTTCTCGAATTAAACCACATCACAGCAGAAAATGCACTGAAAAACGTCATGCCAGCCCAAAGGCTACAGCCTTCTGTGACATCAGTGCAAAAACAGCTTGGCTCGCTGATGCTCGCCTTTTTCCCATGAAGTCCAAGAAAGTGGGCCGCAGTCAGCGCTCGCCTGGCGCCACAGTCATCATGCATGTCAGTCCCTTGCGAAAGCCTCTGTTTTCCTTAGAGGATGAGCTAAGCTCCTCCTTTAGCCCTAACGATTTATTTTAGGCTCCTCTGTCCAAGACCGACACCCCTCCACCCCATTGCTCCAGTCCACACAGACGCACACACACACTCCGTCTCTCTTCAAATCAGCGTTTACCTTGGCTATGTTGTTTCAGTACAGACCAATCAGCTTGGACTGTGTAAGGAATGTCCCCTGAGAGCATGCCTGGCTTCCCAATAGACCCATTTATTCTGAGGACACAAGTTGAACATCTGGTTCACATTAATGCTCATACAATAGTTCTCATCCAGGATAAACACATCTACTCACTGGGACAAGTGGGTGATCGCTCCCAACAGCAGTGTTTCAGTGCATCTTTTAGAATTGTTAGCTGGAAGTCTCTTTTGTATAATCTTCTGAAAACTAGATAAAGAAATAGGGACACCTGTGGACTTTTTGTTTACTCCGATTATCTGGACAGAAGCGTGATTTCTCCTTCAAAGACTATTGCTCTTGTGTGTTTTCACATACAAAGATTTATAAGACTTAACAGAACTGTATTAGTGTCCTTTATGCTATATATATAGGTTTTCCTACCCAATCCTTGGGTGCAAATAGGAATTATTTGAAATAAAAAATGAACTACCAATGAACTACCACTGTCCACCAGGATACTTTCAACCTGACTCACAAGAAGATTGATTTCTGAATTAAATTTTAAAAGTCCTTCACCATAGTGGAACAGATATGATCAATGGCATGGCATAGGTTTACCAACTGGGAGGATGGTGAGGTTATATATCACTAACACAGTGATACTCATTAGTTATTTGGTCAGGTAGCACATGTAATTAGCATAGCTAGCTAATGTGATTCATTTAAAATCAGCTAGATTTTAATGATTTAACTGTTAAATTACATTATACACTCATTAACACTAACAACTACTTAATTCTAAGCAGGTTACTCAGTATGTATCGGCAAGTACTAAAAATATCTGAAGAAAATGGTATTGATGCATTTCTAGCCTGTAGTCATCCACAACATGATCTAATGAAACAAATGTTCCTCATATCATAAGCGTAATTGTTTCCATTAATGTTATTCATGCAAATTCCTCCATTCTAATGATGCACATTAACTACCTATCTGAAGCTCCAAAAACAAGAAGTTGGAAGTCCAGAAAATGACATGCCAACATTTATAGACCTTTAGCTGCAGAGCTAAAAGATAATGACCAAAATAATCAAAATTTAACAATAATATACTTAACAGTTAATACACTTACTGGTAATAAGCAAATAAGAAAATACTTTATGCCACAATTATAAAAAGATGGGTTTAAAATGATCACCTCAGCTGTATTAGCAGGATATGGTTGGTTAACCATGTTTACCAAAGCTGGTGATTGAAGGTTTTTATAGGAGAAAACATGGTCAAAATTTTAAAGCAGTGTTTTAATTATGCTTAGCAATGACCACTCAACTGGTTAAAGGTGTTTTCTCCTGCACCCTGAGACAGTATTTTTCTATACTTCTGATTAGTTGTTGTAAAAGTGATCTTTAAGCTGGTGTTAATTTTTTTTCAATGCTCCAGCTTTCAATTTGTACAGCAGGTCTGGACAACTCTATGATTTGTTTGCCTAAAAGAAAAGTAAACAAATGGACATTAGTAACTGTAACAAATTCTCATAAAACACTTGTCCTAGCCACGTAAATCTACACTACGTAATGTTTGGGGATATGGAAACCTCCGTGGTGGAAGTTTGTACAATGTGCAGAAGAATATTTTATAATGTTGGTTGTGCTTCAAATCTCTTCCCCGAACAGGTAAATCTGATGATTGCAATTGTGTTGAAAGTGTACTAAAAAAAACTCAAATGACTGGATTTATGAGGAAGTTAGTGAGTTGTCTACAATTATCATCATATTTTCATCAGTATATTATTGATTTTGGTTATGAGACCTAAACATGAAACCAGGCCTTTCTTTTGAGCCTGTGTGTGTGATGTTAATACATAAAAACCTATGATGTGGACACCTCTGACTTTTGTTATTTCAGGCTTTACAGAGTGACTCAGTGGCGCATAGATACTGTATTTTAGTATGTTTTTTTTCTCCTTACTAATGCAACTTCTTTGTATCTTAACAAAAAAACTTACATAGTGCAGCCTAAAGAATGGACCAGTAATACAACTGCCTCTTGCAAGAGGCCGAGTGTCTTGCCCCTCTCAGTTTTATTTTAATGTCATAATTTTAAGATGGCTTGAGAGTCCACAAAGTTTTACCTCAAAAATTCTGAGAACCTGGTTTTTAGTCCCAATATTTGATCACTGAAGGCTCATCTCAGTCGAAGCCAAGAATTGGCCATCAATCCAGCCTCTATAACTACTGAATAGGAACATGTTGTAAAAGCTTTTAGGCTATTGCTTTACCAGTTGGGTTATTACTGTTTAAGACAGTGTAGCAGCAGACATCCAGCCAATATCCGGCACGGACTTGTGCCAACCATTTTTTTCCCTGATAAAGGTCTGGACGACCACCCCCGCAAAATCCTCTTTCTGAGTACTTGCTGAGGTTACATCAAAAAAATCTAAATAACCTGCAATTATGACTCAGGCCAGGGCCAACAGCCAGGCACTCTGTGGCTGCCTAACTGGATGGCTATAAAAGGAATCATTTAATTTCTGTTTTAAGCATTTTATTTTCTGTCTTCAAACACATAATGTTGCATTCACTCTGTATGTGTGCATTTGTATTATTGAATTTCTTAATGTAGTTTTAATCCTGTGCTGACTGTGAAAATGAGGATTTGAATATGCTGAATATGAGCCTCAGAATAACATCTGTAAAACAGTGAAAGGTTTTCATATTCATTGCACAAGTTTATTGTAGATTGTACATTTATTGTTTATTGTACAAGGCTTTGTCAGTATGTGGTGGTACGAAAGAACTCAGTATGAATTCGTATGGATAGTTGCCTCAGGCCTCACAGTAGGAAACCTCAACAAGAGATTGCGTGTGCTCTTTGTTAATGTTGACTTTTTCTTGAGTTAATTATATGAACATGCTGCATGTGGAGTTATGGATGTTACATTAGTCACAACAAAGCGTGGTTGTTTTGGCAGTCAGATATTCACAGGGGAATCGATTCAGAAAACAGAGTGACCAGAGAGTTCATTGTAGCTGCATGTAATTGTACGGATTATTACCATTTGTAATGGTTTGTACTTTGACTTCACTGTGTTGTGATGCTCAGGTGCTCTGTAGTTTTTTCTAGTCTGCGGTAGATACAGTGTAATAACCACTTTAAACAGGTGTCTTATGTCCAGAAATGTGTTAGACTGTTCTGTGCCATAACTGACCCGGGCTAACTGTAAAGATGCTAATATCAAGCATTATGCACATGCATGTTTTGTGCTTTAATTGCAGTGGTGGCTGTACTACAAACTGTTCAGTTGCAGTGGTTGGTATATTACAGATTACTACATCTCTGAATCATCATCATCATCATCATCATGATCTCCACGGACAATCCATACCACATCCACACCTCAAACAGACTCACTACGATCTTACTGTAACATCTACAAAATCTCTGTAATGACTCTGATACCACCACAGAAAAAAAAAATCTAATAGACATGCTCAAGATTAAGCATTAAATAAGTTAGCCACAATGTAATTTTGTTGTATGGTCTTTTAAAATACTCTGTAAGTCTGCAGATTTGTAGACACATTAAAATAAAAAAGGGGTATTAATAAGGAGTTTGTTCTCTTTTTGCTGCAGTAACAGCCTGTATTCTTCTGGGAAGGCTTTACACAGGATGTTGAAAAAATAGAAAATATGAGCATTTGATTGCATTCAGCTACAAGCGCAAGTCAGGTACTGAAGTTGAATGATTAGTTCTAGATCACTAATGCCACTCCAGCTCAAACCAAAGGTATTGGATGGACTTTTGAATTGGACTACACCATAGCCCAATCCTGGAGAGCTTTATACCCTTCTAGCTGATGCTTGGCATTGGGCATGGTGACCCTAGGCTCTTAACTGATCCAGAGCAACTCCTTCAATTGACAGTGTGTTTTTATGGAGATTATACAAAGTGTGTGAATTCACTAATTAAAATGTATCTTAAATTTTTTGGTCATATATTTTTTTAGACCCGTTATGTTTCCTGTTTTTTTTTTTTTCATTCAGCTAAACCAGGCACTGTATGTCCGACTTTGGTTCTAAGGAACGTCACTCCTGCAGAGTTTCCAAACTTAATTACACCTAATTCAGCATGAGTACTGGATCAAGGTGTTTGGCCAGAACAAAACTCTCCAGGAGGGCTGGAGGGATCTCCAGGAGATCTGCTATGTTCCAAAGTCTTAGTAATACCTAATCTGGAGTTTTATATTCAGTTGGTACCTCCTGTGTCAAGGAGCTCATTGTCTGCATTGCCTTAATGCAAGTCACGGTTCAATTCAACATCTTCCATAATTTCCACCCTGAAACTCTCAAATTTAATCACAATGGCGGAAGATATAAAGGTCTAATTAGTTTTGATTATCTAAATGGCCCCCATCAAGGACGACTCCACTTACTTCTGGGGGCCACAATTAGGGAACACTCAGTGAGCCATTATGGCCAGGCTGATGTGAGGAGCACGAGTGTTTTATGTGTCACCTGGGAGCGGAGCAGTGGAGACTGTCTCTCAGCGGGGGTCTGCAACACGGCTTGTAAATGCGCTGGAGTCTGCTTCTGGAGAGCTGTGGCACAACAGGGCTGCCTTTCAGAACACACTCAGGAATGTCCAACAGTGTGGGGGGGAGTTAGGAGGAGTGCAACCGGAAGTCATGCAAAGGACAGAGAGATGGTCAAACATAGAAAGACAAGGAGAGGTGCCAACTCTTTTTCTCAGTGCACTCTTTAATTGACTACTTTTTGTGTATGGGTTTCACAGTGCTTGTTTAAAATCAGTCTGAGACTGTAAGTGTCAGAGCAGTTAACAGCTTTTCTAAAGACCTCAGGGCTCTAAGTCCCCCGTCATTAGCCTGTGCCATAGGTTAACCATGAAAGCATATGACTTTAGCCAGCAGGAGAACAGAGAGTCAACAACTTACACTTTAGATGAATTGATAAACTGAATATGTGATATTATGAATCTCACTAAATTTCCATGCTACCATACATAGTAGGCCTAGGGTTGCCACCGATCCAGGTTTTTTGTTGTCTGTTCAGCAAAAAAAGAATTCCATTTAAAGCATTTTTATGTGTTAGTTTTTCCTATGAGGTTTACACTCATATCACTTTTTATCCGGTCAAATAATTTGTATACATAGAATGTGTTTGATTGTTTCAGACTACTGGACAATTGTTTGTTAAAGGTGCACTGCTGGGGATCTGTTTAGGCACTCGATAGCACTTCAACGCAATAACCCAGAAGATTAAGTTCTATAGCTGAACTGACATGTAAGCATAGTTACCCATCTGCTGAATTTAGTTAAAAATCAAGTTACTGATTGTGAGCTCAGGAATTTTACAGGGCTGAGGTGGTAGGTAGGCCTACAGTTTGAAGAGCCCATTCATGAACCGAAACAGTGTCATAACTAACTTTACAAATGCTAATACTGAGCATGATACAGGCATATTGTATGCTTTAGTTGCAGTGGTAGAAATATTTGAAGGTTTCCGGCATTGTAGCACTACAAATTAGCATACGGCTAAAAAACAAATGGTTCCCTTATTGGATTATTATTATTATTGGATTGGGTTTATTGTGCTGTGTATGTAACTGTGTCAGAATGTATTTGAAATATACCTTAAGACACCACATGCACATTTTACTTTATTAATTCATGGGAGTCAATCGTTATGCATCAGTTGTATGAGTTCATGTGAGCCTTGGGTCGCACAAAGTGAAATGTCACCGCTGCACTGTAAGAGATTCAGTCTGACTTATGTTCAAAACTTAGGTATGAATAGCTGTGAATAAAACAGAGTATTCCCACAGGTCTAAAACCAACATGATGGGTAATGACTGTTAACTCAAAATAAATTCCCATCTTGTGAATGTGTCCTATAGTGTGACCACAGTTATATACATATCACTGGAAAATAGTAGCAAGTCAAATGGTCAGTAACAAACATTCTTAACAGTGTGAATCAGCCAAGTGAGAGGATAAAATATGAATGGTGTGCAATTTGCTTGAACAACAGGCATCCAGGTTTATGATGGTGTTGTTTTCCTCAAGCTATCACAATTTGGTTTTATAAGCACTTTAATGGACCATAACTGTGTCCTGAGCGCCAGGTAATTGCTATTATTAATACTGAACGCTTTATTGCTAGTGACTGTTGGTCAGGATTTGTGTAATTAGTTGACAGCTCTGGCATTTCTGTGTAGTTTTTTCATGCAGTGGAAGTTCACAAAAATATAGACACTGTGCATTTAACTACAAAACCTCAGTTCCAAAAAAGTTGGGACAGAAAGTCAAATATAAATGAAAACAGAAAGCAGTGATTTGTAAATCATTTGCATTTAAAAGAAAACAGTGGCAAGTAATGTAATGTTGTTCGTTATCAACATTGCTATTTTTTGTAAACATACACTAACGCTGAAATTATTAATGCCTGCAACACATTGTAATAATGTTGGGACAGGGGCAATTCAAGACTAGGAACATTGTGAAATGTAAAAGGAGCCTCCAGAAAAGCCTAGACCTTTATGAACAAATGGGGGGTCGAAGCCATTTTGCTAAAAATGCATCAGTGAAAAATCCATGAGTTTAAGAACTATGAGCAGTTGTAAGGATTTTACGTACTTTACCTTCTACAGTAATATAATATCAAAAGACTTTCCAGAGATATCTGTGTGTAATGGGCAAGGCAGAAAAACACAAATGAAACCCTGTGATCTCTGATCCCTCACACGACACTACATTAAAAAAAATGGCATGCATCTTTGATGGATGTCACCACATGGCTAGGGGAATACTTTGACAAGCCAGTGTTAATAAACACTGTTCTTTGCTGTATCCACAAATGCAGGTTAAGATTGTACTATGCACAGTGGAAGCATTACTTCAATAACATCCAGAAACGCTGCCAACTTCTCTGGGCTCAAGGTCATCTGAAATGGACTGATGTATATTGGAAAAGCATATCATGGTCTAAGAAGTTGACTTTTCAGATTGTAAATGAAAAAAATGTACACTGTGTTCTGGGCCCAGTAGGATAAGCGGTTTAGATGATGTGTGTGTGTGTGTGTGTGTTCTGGGCCAAAGAAGAAAAAGACCATCCAGGCTGTTACCAGTGGGTATGTCATGGTATAGAGGTGTACTGGTGGCTTTGGCATAGGTAACTTTCACATCTGTCCTCAGTAAATGTTGTTAAAAGGAAAGTTGATGTAACACATTGATAAACATGCTACTTCTATTGTGTTACTGAATCTCATTTCGTGACATTGTTAGCCTAGTGCTAAGACATCATGATAGGAGTGGGAATGTCCTTCTTCCTGCCCAGGACGCATTGAAAAAGAGCCCATTGGCTTTGTTTTTCTTATGGAGCACCTCAAGCTCCAGAGTTCAACACCTGTTAAGCTGTATTTGGTTCTCCTCCAGTATTAATCACTACATTAAAACTGAGAAAGTAAGAATCAAAAAGAAAATAATGGTGGGTGGCAGAGATTTTTTTTTCAATACTGATTCTAATATTGATATTGATAAGCTGAATTTTTAAATGAAAAAGTAAAGTTGTTTCACTTAAGATGCCATGCTCAAACAACACACTAGTAAATATGTAACCAACAATTTTCTAATACTGTCTGATCCCATTAGGAAAAACAAATTACCTGCAATGTAATGGATATAATTTGACAATATTGCAGTATTATTAACTTCAATATTCTATTCTGTAATATATACCAAAGCATGAAAGTATTGTGATGGACTAGACGCACTCAATAGAGGAAAGTGGTCATGATGAACACAACAACTAACTGTCCAACTTACCTCAGCCATAGCTAAACCCTCAGGAATAGTCAACACACTCCTTACGTATTTACAAAATATTGTGTCATCATGTGTGGTCCTAGAGCGTAGATTATTGCTGAAAGTCCTTTTTTTAAATGAGGGATCTGGGTATGTGATTT
>JAILXH010073399.1:4063-28182 GCA_023558415.1 Piaractus mesopotamicus | reverse complement strand
AGATGTTTGTTAAGAACACCTTTAGAAGGCAGCAGTGAGTAATGTTTGTTTATTAGATGTTTGTTAAGAACACCTTCAGAAGGCAGCAGTGAGTATTGGTTGTTTATTAGATGTTTGTTAAGAGCACCTTTAGAAGGCAGCAATGAGTAATGTTTGTTAAGAAAACCTTTAGATGGCAGCAGTGAGTAATGGTTGTTTATTAGATGTTTTTTAAGAGCACCTTTAGAAGGCAGCAATGAGTAGTGTTTGTTTATTAAATGTTCAGAACACCTTTGGAAGGCATCTGTGACTAATGGTTGTTTATTAGATGTTTGTTAAGAGCACCTTTAGAAGGCAGCTGTGAGTAATGTTTGTTTATTAGATGCTTGTTAAGAACACCTTTAGAAGGGATCTGTGAGTAATGTTTGTTTTTTAGATGTTTGTTAAGAGCACCTTTAGAAGGCAGCAGTGAGTAATGTTTGTTTATTAGATGTTTGTTAAGAACACCTTTAGAAGGCAGCAGTGAGTAATGTTTGTTTATTAGATGTTTGTTAAGAACACCTTTAGAAGGGATCTGTGAGTAATGTTTGTTTATTAAATGTTTGTTAAGAACACCTTTAGAAGGGATCTGTGAGTAACGCTTGTTTAGTAGATTTTTGTTAAGAACATCTTTGAGGTGGAGCTGTCATCAGTTGGGAGCTTTTGAGTACCAGCAGCTAAGAAATAAGATAGCTAATCAGCCTGTCTGGCTACTTTAGGCTTGCACTTCAGTAGCTGCATTAAAATAGATTAATTGTCAGCTAAAATCGCATAATGTATTGCATTAGTGCTTATTGTAGGGCAATATCTTGCATTGTACACTTTGAAGTTAAAGCCCATAATAATTTGGCCCAAATCCAATTTATATAATGTACTGCCATTTATCTCAATTTTAGTCAATCAGCCAAGACATGTTTGGTGCCATGACGCTTCCCACAAACCATGTTGAGTTGTTAAGTCATCTCAAACTTGATTGTGTGGTTTTTGACACTATATGACATACTGATATAAATAAAAATGGACAGAGGTGGTTTGCATAGTTAGAATAACTAGTAGAAGTCACCTATAAGCCTGAATAGTGTCTGTGCCTTTGATTACTTTTTATAGATTTTAATATGTCAGACAGTGTCAGAAACTACATAAGCAAGTCTATTTGAGGTAAATAAACAACTCAACATGGTTTGAGCCGAGGGTGTTGATTTAAGCATGCAGTTTGCGTGATGCTAATGGGCGGCAATAAGCTTCCATTAGTTGTTTGTGCCGGTGTGAAACTAAAGAAGCAAAAAACTTTGGACACCAAACATGTCTTGGCTGACCAGCAACATTTAGGGTAAGGGTAAAATCATTTGAACAGTTTCCAGACAACTATACCTGCATTTACATTTGATTTTTGACATTTGGCCACCAAAATGATTATTTTTTGTACTATTGCAGGCCTTCTTGGGATGGTGGCGCACATGATGTACACAACAGCATTCCAGCTTACTGTAAGCATGGGCCCTGAGGACTGGAAACCCCAGAGCTGGGACTACAGCTGGTCTTACATGTAAGCTTCTCATGCCCTTCTTTTAGCTCAGCAGTGTCTGCTTAACTCTTCATAAACAATCAGTGGCAGTCAGTTTGCTGGTCACTGAGACTTCTTGTGATCATGTGTGGATGCCTTTTTCCCCTGCAGCTTGGCCTGGAGTTCTTTCACTGCCTGCATGGCGTCCTCAGTGACCACCATCAACAGGTACACCAAGACCATCCTGGAGTTCAAGCACAAGCGAAGGAACATCGAGAAGAATCTGAAGATTAAGCAAAAGCTGCTGGACCTCGACTCCCCAGACCAAGTGTGGGACATGTACATCAGCTCAGTCCCCAGCGCGGCCGAGGAGCTGTTGGACTTGTCCGGCTCGGCCCGCAAACTCTCCAACAACTCCGTTTTCCTGGACCTCAACGACATGCCTGAGCAGCAGGGAGAGGAGTACTGTTGAATGTTACCTTCCCCAGCACTAAAACTGCCCCTGGAATACAATACAACCCACTGCCGCTTGGCACTGCCACATGCTCTTAATGAACTGAACCTGGCCTCATCTTATACTGAGGGCTGTGACCCGGGAGAGCCTTTTATCTGGCTTCTCCACAGAGATTAACTGACTGAATACTTTAAACTGTTTTTTATGTACCGTGCTGTAATGTTTGCTGAAGGTGACACTGTGGTTATTTGTTGATTTTATATTTATGTATAGATATTATATGTTTGAGTATGAACCTCATTTTGGCACAGACATTGGAATATTCTTCAAAATTCTTAAAGTTTAAAGTTGATAAAAAGAAGGAAAAAGGCATTAAAACTTTTAGGAACTTTTTCCATCTAATTAAAAATCTTGTCACCTTTGTAACTAAACCGCAAAGCTCTAAAATGCTGACTATAGGAGACAGAAAAAAAACGTTTTTAACTTTAAAGTGCGTTAATTTTATTCCTAGTCATTTTGGATGCCTTCTGTTAGAGAAAAAATATATGATCGCGACAATACGCTAATGCATAGACACTTTCCCAGGAAGTGAGTTAGGTTTCTCGAGATATAATTAGTTCTGAATTTTCTTTCTTTTAAAGTGATTTGAAATGACATATGCCTGTTTTTCTGTTGTCTACATATACAAATTACATTGAGTGCCTTTGCTTGTGCTACTGATGTTGGTTCTGTTTAACCATAGCATGCTGATAACTGAATGGACATTTATTTGACAGTAATATACCAGTATTTCAATTATACATGTAATTCATAACACCAACACCAACCAGATTTATCCACTAATCCAGGCACTGGACCAATCTTGTACCTATTTCTTTCCTGCTTCAGGGGAAGATATTAGTTTGCTTTTGTATACAGCAAAAATGTGTATATTTGGAGCATCCATCTAAAATGTATAGTGGGAATGAGTGAGGATACACTTCTAAAAGTAATGCATTCAACAGAGTGCACTAATTTTATTGTAATGTATCATTATGTGACTGTGAAAAGCTGTTATATTTCTACATGAGTACCAAGATATATATTAAAGCTATTTGTAATCAAATAAAGTCACTGAATTCATGAATTTATTAGCTTAAATGTGTACAGGCTTAGACTGAACTGAACTATAAAAGGGGTAAATAGGACAGGATGACATTCTTATCCAGTTCATCTGTACTTGAATTTTTCCATTGTGCTATCTCTGTTGTCATGCTTAACTGACCTTGTGAGGTAATACTGCGTAATGACTTTCTAGCTGATCAACTTGTTTGGGTGTCTGTGTTACCAAAACAACTGTTTACATTATTATGTGCCACATCTGTGAAATGCATCATCAAAATACATTTTCTGTCTAAATTTAACAATTATGAACTAACAACTGTTAGCTATTTGTGTCAGCTCATAGCAGACTGTTCATTTCTTTTTGTTTACAAGTCTTCAGCATGGCTGTCTTTTGACCACATTTAACAAACAATCATGAACAACCCTGTTAGCTGTTTGTGTCAGCTTATATCAGACTGTTCATTTCTTCTTTTTTTTACGAGTCTCTAACATGGCTTTATTTTGTACTTACATATGTTAGCTAAGTGCTGTCATTGCTTAGTTGATTTGGTGATGTTTGTTTGCACTGGAAAGTTGTGAAATGGAGTTATTGCACACAGGATGAATGAAATGTAACAATAAAATACTTCCAATCTTGAGTTTTGGAAGCCTGAGGGAGAGAAACGTTTGAATGGCCACAAGGAGGCACTGCAGTTGTAGTTTTGATATGATGTCCCGCCCTTTTCATTCAGTGACGACGCTGATGGTACATGAATCGCACACTTATTATTTACCTTTTTTTTTGTTTTTATTTATACCTCATGATAGAATCTCTGAGATTTGACCTGTCTTTTGACCACAGGGATATTAAACACACTGTGAACCAAACGTGCTTTGCAAATCCTGACCATCTGATTCCATCTGACGATGACTTTTGCAACATCCCCTTCCCCACTATATATTTCCAAATGCACTCACATTTAGACAGTATTTACGAAAAGGGTTTTTATTTTTTCCATGTGTTTGTGTTTCCAACATTGGTAGCAAATACTCAAGATAAATCTTCAAATTAATTTAACAGCTTCCTTGGCCATGTTAGTGCAAAATCATGCAAGCAATAGACAGGTCCCGGATTCGAGTATTGTCAACCACAAGAAGATATAAACAATACTTTCTATGAATTCAGGGTGTAAATGTGACTGTACAGTTTACCCTATGGATGAACATATCACTATCTTATTCTAACCTAGGCTACATCTCAAATGCCTCCTTCCCCCTATGTAGCCCACATCAGACTTTCACTCCAAAATAGTGCACTATATGTCTAACAAGCACTTCACCCTACTGGGACATAAAATGCACTATTTGTGTGTGGAAGCCATTATTTCATGACCTACGTAGTGCACTACATAGGAAGTATAGAGCCATTTGAGATTTAACCCCAGCAAAGGCAATGCGTTTTCTTCTGAAGTGAATTATGTCATTTATTTATAGCATCACTTAGGGGTTCCAATTCATATTGGATACTGAAAATCCATTAAACTAGCAAAGGGCTTAAAAGGCCTGATAAAACAGAGTGGCAAGAGCATGTCCTGCTCTTCATGAAGTTCCTTATCACAATTAAAGTATGAAATGTAATAGCAGTATAAAAATGGCTATTTGGCTCACTCTTTTCACATGGCTTAGACCTTTACCATCTGTGGGGTCTCAGCTGTCCCACAGTCAAGCACATGGAGCGGACCAGTTCTTGGCCACTTCCATGGAAAGCAGTAGCATTTACACTGGCTAGGCCCCAAATCAATCATGAGTTACATTGCATCACATCAAAACTGTTCCATAGCACCTCGTTTTGTATGTCACAGTCCTGTAGTACAACGTCATGTACAGTATTTTACATAATTTAACAACATAAATCATACTATAACATACTTTTCTCACAGCAATTTCTTCTAGCCGAGCTCCTACAAATGATGCTTAATTTTATGACTGCTCATTTAAATCTCTACTCTCTTCGGTGTTGGAGGTTCTAATGTACTCACACTCAACTTCTTTTTGCTGCAGTCATAAAGCCTGACTGATGGATATGGTGCCTTTATTTGAACATCAACAAATGCTAATTTGATTACCTCATCTTTCACTCTAGATCACAGTGCATCATATTTAGCCTCTCCCTATAAATCACTCAGTGATGGTCAATGGCACTCTTTTCCTAAATGCTAATAGTCTTTCCATTGTTCGAATCACTTCAGTCTCGAGACCCTGGCCGAGACAGTGGGCTTTAAAAGCACTAAAGATAACTAACTGCATCAAATATTTACTCAGCAGAGCAGGCACACCAGCGCCCATTAAGAGTTAGTGCCATCTGCAGCTTGGTATGGCATGACTGAGAGTGATTTTTGAGTTCCTTGTTTTTCACATGGATTCGCAAAAAAAAAACGAAAGAAACATTCTTTATTGCCATCCAAAGTCCATGCCAGCCATTTGGTAGAACTTCAGATTGTGGGGGTGGTAGAACTCCCTTAGTTTCTGAATGACCTCAGGGTCGACGTGGACATGCGTCCGGCCTTTGGTCTTGCCCAGGCAGTGGGGCTTGCTGCTGCCCTCAGGCTTTTTGAGGCAGGGGAAGCCCTTGGTCTTGTTGAAGTAGAAGTGCTTGTCTGTGATGATACGCTGCAGGCCCAGGAAGTCCTGCACGCGGCCCAACTCTCCGGCCGGGTCGCTGATGAGTCGCTCGCCGTGGACAAAGTGAATCTGCGAGAGCGGGAAATAGGCCAGCCAGCGCTCCAGGTGCCTGGCGTACAGGCCGATGTACAGCGGGCTCCACAGAAAGTCTATCTGGCCTGTCGTCTGGTTCTTAAAGGTCAGGCTCTCGAAGCTCGGCACACCGGGCGTCTTGGAGACGATCTGGGTGTAGTCTGAGATGGCCCGGGTGATGGGATCCCGAACCACCACAATCAGCTTCACATCCCGAGACATGGCGTGGATACGTGCTGGTGTCTCAGGTGTTACAAAGTACCTCGGCGTCTTCTCCATCACTATCTGTCCATCCAGGGCCTTGGGCATCATGCTCCTAAAGCACAAACAGCAAGAGTTTTAATCACCTCCTCTTACATTTTGCTTCATCATTTCTGTCTTATAGCTTATTAAAGCAAGCGAAATAATTCTGTCAACTTACAATCAATAACACATTTGTGTTTGTAAGTAGAAGTGGCTTTTATTATGGTTTGAATTTTATAGTTATTTTTGTGCTACAGTCTTGTTTTGCAGAGGAAACATAAAGGGGAGAGCAGCCCATAACTGGGGTAAAATGTAAAATGTAGTGATGTGTCGCAAACAAGTAGGTTCTTTGAGCCAGCTCTTTTAGGTGAACATTGGGAACCGACTCGTATTAGAGACTTTTTTTTTTGTAACTTAAGACAAAACACATGAGAAAACCTTGTGAAGCTGTAATTAATTTTAAAGGACCCCTCTCCTGGATTTCTGGCTCCGCCCCAGCTGCATTTCCAAGTGTGCCCCGTTACTTCTTCAGATTTTTGACTTTTCAAATAGTCCATGGATTTGCCTGCATTTTGCCTGTCTGCCTATCTTCTGATCCCTTCCTCTCGAAAGTCATCCAGTCAAACTACTTATCAACACCTAACATATTTATAAAAAAGATTTATTTAGAAAAATAACTTAAAAAAAATAAAATAAATTAAATTTTTGTTAATTAGATATTTAGAAGGCAAACTAAGGTTTTACTGAAATTTAAATGATAGATATCACAAACTATCATTAATTTTGGAAATCAAAAACTGACAGTGCTACTGAGTGAAGAGCCATTTGGGAGCTGAAAGAGTCTTTTTTTTTTTTTTTTTCGGTGAGCTGAGCCAATTGATCTGACTCACTGAAAAAGAGCCAGAATGCCTATCACTGGTAACATGGATATTTTATACAGTTAATCAGGTTGAATGTTTTTGGTCACCTTCTCATATTCCAATAGCAACATCATCAGAGAATTTTAAAAGCAATCTGACAGAAATTCTCTCTGAACAATTAACCCAGCCTATGGGGTAAGTATGAAACATTAAGCAACAAGTAACATTTGCAATCCTGCCACTTTCAGCAGAAGTGTTCATAGATGGTAGGTACTGGAAACAAAGTTTATGTTTTAATTTGTAGCAGAGATGTGTAGCTTGCTTAAACAATATTAATTGTGCTCAAATACTGTTAAAATTATTAAGCAAAAAACACCATCTGGTTTTGCTTCACTTTCCCCTACAGAAAGTAGTTTTCAGTTAATACAGAATGTAAATCTAATGTAAATGTAGGTCATTATCTAACTATTTAATTCATTAGGTACTCATATTTGAATAGTATAGCAAAACAACAATAAAAACTCTGAACCTTTGAGGGTTAAAAATCAGGACAGAAACTAGTCCTAGACTTACTTTTTCTTCACTCCTCATCAATCCTGTTTCCCCTCCAGGCCCTAAGATCTGTATCCCTTAAGAACAGAGTTACTTTTGCCAACGCACTATTGATCCACTAAATCACATCACGCCTCCAGCATATGCATTAGAAGTGGAGATCAGGGCGGCAGAAACAGAGCTAATGAGGTGACAAGGCTTTTGTCCTCCAGCAGATCAGCGGAGGGCTTTGGGGCCGGCCGTGTCACTTATTGGCTGCAAATGAGAAGCCAGGCGGCACTGCTTCTCTCTTAGCTCTTCTCTGTAAGTGCATCAGCGATGCTCCTAGTTGTGCAGATGTGCAGGCTGCATCAATCAAGGGAGGGTTACTGCCATACAAGGCAAAACAAATGGAATGCATGCGCTTATGTCTTACTCTCCACTCTTGTTCTGTCCAGCAGATGGGACTCATTTAGTTTAAGTGGCTGGAAGGCTCACAGGACTTAATGGACCTCCTGCATCCCACCTGCTTCTGAGAACGACCACACCTAACTTGTACTTTTTCCACTTAACAGCTTGTGTTTTCCAAACTCTGGGTAGACAAAGTAAAAAAGCAAAAAAAAGTAAAAAAGCAAAAACTGTTTACAAGAATAGCCTAAAAACATTGATGTGATTTGATGTTATTTCCAGAACCCCTGTAATATGACCAGGAGAATGATAACTGATGAGGATGACTCAGCATGAACACAGAATATGAACACTATCATTATCATGATCAATTACAATGGCAATATACTTACACTGAATATATCATCAGAGTACTATTAGAACACTGAACAACTGCATGTATCATAATAAATATAGATTTAGACCAATTATAGAGAGCCTCCAAACACCAACCAGTATATAGTAACTGCATAGTAGTTGAATGAATGTACAATATCATTATCTAGTTTTATTCATTTTTATTTTTCCGAATAATTAATTTTTTTCTTGCTGTTTCCTAAAAATATTTTTGCAACAATTTAATTGTTTTTTTTTTCCCCTTAGAATTAAACAGGCTGTTACTGTTACTGTGCCTTTAAGGCTAATATACAGTCTGATTGATATACCACTGGTCAAATGACGCGTCATGATGATTACTACGTGAAAAGACTTAAACTCAACATCTGCATGGAACAAGCATATAACACATTTCTACACAATTCTAATTTTAATGTATAAATTCATTTGCTGAATAAAAAATGTGGCATGTGCAAATGTTTTGGCACCCCTTCGGCTGATCCACTAGTGTTATTTTTTGTGAGGTCTCAGAGCTTATTTGACTCATTAGGCCTTAATCCAACTCAGGTGTAGACAATTCCAGAGCATAATAAATTATGTGATCCTTCAAAACTCTGTGTCGTGCTTACACTCAATGGCCATGGGCTCATCTAAGCATACTAAGGCTCTGAAACTAAAGATAACTAACTTAAATACTTACTGCTTATTCACTTTCTGACATGTCATTACGAAATGTAAATTGCTAAAGCTGCTAAAGTCAAGACAAGATCTGGAAGACAAAGGAAAATCTCTCAAAGGAAAAGACTGCTTGTAGACTGGTCATGTATTCAAAGCAAAACCCCTACATCACTGCCAAGAACCTACAGAAGATTTGGCTGGCACAAGAAGTGTTGCACTGGCCCACTGAATAAAGAATAGGAATAAGTCTGCTACTAAGCACTGGCTGAAATGGTGCCCAAACTGTACACATGCCACATTTTATGTTTTATCTTTTTCCAATGTGTTAAATTTAGCAAATAAATAATAACTGTGCTTTAAAATTCTGTGCAAAAAAAGTTTGTACTGTGCAGAGGTGGTGTTAAATCTTTTCACTTAGAAAATCACCAAAAAGTGTACTTTGATCAGGGGCGCCTAAACTTTTGGACACAACTGCATGTAAATGACCTCTGTTCTGACTGTCTTGTATTGTGCCTCAAAAAACAGATCAGGGTTAAACATTCTTAATAAGGCAGAATAGGCAGATCATTATAAATGTTTTGGTTTTTCATGACATCACAAGAACAATGAACTCAAAACAGGCTGTTTTGCAGCTTAGTTTCTATATATGGACTGTACAGACTTCACATTTTTTCTGAATTTGCACGATATGTGCCCTTTAACATGTGTTATATAGGAGCTTATTCAAAGGTATACAAATACAGTATTACAGGCAGCAACAAGAAAAGATATAAGAGTCCACATTCAGGCCTGTGTGAATGGGTCACTGAGGACAGGCCATCTGATGCTTCCAGTGTCCTCTGGCAGGATGTAGTCTCCCTTCTCTGTGCCACAGTCCCTGCAGCACAAGCTCCTATCAATACAGCAGCCCAGAGCTCTGTCAATTCTTTGGCCACACTGCATTATCAATGACTTCATCTGGGAAAGCACTTAACCTAAAGACTTCCCTGTTTACCTACGTCTATAATGGGGCCAGCAAGTCTATTAGAGATGCCCATTAATTATTCACTCGCTTCTATTGAGGTGACCTATCCGTACTTTCAGCTGACCCCTTCTCCTCCCCCAACTAAAGTAAGCTCCTTTTATATATGCGATCCTGGGTACTGGCAAAAATACAAAGAACACATTGCTGTCATAACAAAAGATCTCCAAAATGGTAACTGTAAACGAAAAGATTTTTTAATGTACCAAATTTTGGACTTTTTCAATTGGTCCATTCATCATGAAAGGTTCATATGATGTAAAGGGCAGCTGGGATTTCAAATGTTGAAAGAAAAAGAAAAAAGTTACAAGATTTTGATATGACAGTGACAGTAAAGGAAAATGCATGTGTGTGCAGAACATGGGAAGTTTACAAGAGCACGGTGATCTGCTTACGCTGAATAGCGAAAATCTGAGCGAACAAGAGAAGAGATGTCAATCAAAAGGTGAAGTCCATTAGCAGTCTGTCTTACATTAGCCTGGGAGACAAAAGTCACTGATGCAGAATAGACTGCGGAGCTCTGGCCATTTGCTAGCATGACGGAGCTCATATAAAAGCCTAAAAGACGTTCTAAAAAAGAAAGCACAGAGTGCTCTGAGGTCTATATGCTGTTGGATAAAATGTTATGTATGCCACTTAGATATCTCAGACTTCTCCTCTCATGCCCTTTTCCCATGCAGCACAATCTTTACTCTATTGTATAATACATCATGGTAAATATATGCTAAAGACTTTTCTGGTGAATGTTCAGGACAGGGTAATTATATTTCTGGTTACAAATTCCCTCAAATTGGCTCCAGCAATCCTGATCTCTGGGGATTAGTAATGCTTTGTTGGTTAAATATTGGCAGAATGTTAACAGTTTTCGAGATCACTCTAAGCAATATGTATTCTCCCCACCAGCTCTGAAGATTCTTCATTGTTTACCGAGTTGCATTGTGCTCTGCAATATCCCAGCAGCCCAGAGGAGGCGGCGGATAGGTTCCTCCTAATTGAGGCTGCGTTTTGGCCCAGTCTCTCAGAGGTATACTGAATAAACCAAATGGTGCCCTGGGTATTGATCATGATGGGGGTATGGTAATTTGGGCCTCAGCTGGTACAAGGGTGGCAGGTGGAGTGTGTAGATGGGCCACTCCATGGCCTCATCAGCAGCTTGCTGCGCACAAACAGATGTGAGGCAATTACCCTGTCTTCTGTTCAGGCATCACCTACTGCTAGGGATGTGATAAGAATTTAGCCTGTTTTTTTATGAACCTTAAAGGGGAATTCCAATGATTTTTTTTTCAGCATCATTCAATCATTGAGACGTAAACAAAAAAAGTCATTCAGAGTGGTTTGATGTAAAATGTAATTCTGGAGAAACTGACTGACGGAATCTATACCACAAACATAGCTATTTAATTTACTATCCAAAATGAACAGTGAATCTACATGCATCTTTTGTAATTGTATATGTAATGTCATTAATAGAAATATTAATAAGTAATATAAGGTATTTCCTCTCCACCCTGCATGTATTTAAAAAAAACATTTCAGGCTAAAAGCTTATCGCAAAACTAGTGTACAATAAAAACTAGTGTACAATCTCAGATATCAAGTTAAGTATTCATATACATTTCACGTAATACCTTTCTATGACATTTTAAAGGCGTTAAGCTGTTCAGACATCTGGTTTTTATCATCGCTGCGGTGAAGAATTCTGACACTCTCAAATGATGCACTTCACTCCAACATGGTCTGATTTATTTAATCAATTTAATTATGCAGAAACATTGAAAAATCAGTGGAATTCCCTTTTAAATCATTCATTCCAATGAACACATGCGATGAGAGAAGATGTAATCCAAATCCAAATGTAATCCTTAAAAATATGCAGTCACATCTAATGCACTGGACAATGCTTGCAGCAATAAAGCATGTTATTCTATTTAGTTAATCCTACCTTTTTAGCCTAAGTACATAAATCTGGCTGTTATCTTTTGCTATTCTGATGTATTTTTTTCTAGTAGCATTGCCTCCAAGCGTAAAACTACTTCCAGTGCTGACCAGAGCCACTTCAAACATGAATTCCAAATGTTACCGTAGTCCTCATTAAGTCAATTAATGAAATAAACATACAATTTGAAGATGAAGACCATTATATTCAAATGTGAAAGCAAGCATTGTATGGTGGATTAGCTCCCTGGCATTCGTTTGCTGTAAAATCCTGCAGTCATTAGAATAGAGTAAGCATATGCATGCAGTCAGACAATGGAGCAGCAGTCACATGAGAGCAGTGTGTGTCCATGTGGTGTGTGTGTGTGTGTGTTTGTGTGTGTGTGGGTTTGGACCCAGCCATCCATTTCTTTGCATGGTGGCCATTAAAGGCCTAGTCAATTGTAACTGTGCCCTGTCCACTTCCCGTAGACATCCATCATAGAGGGGGCCAGGACGGCCCCCCAGCCCCCCCAACACTCACCCCCACACTCCCCTGAGGCACCTAATGAGAGCTGAATTACAAACCAAGTGTCTAGGCCTTATGGTGATTTCATAAACTACAGTATATTCCTGCTACCAAACACACCTGACCCCCACATCCACTGAGATACACAGCCAAAAGTTCTTGCCAGACTGTCTCATGGTATATTAGCATGTCCAAAAGGTTTGATATCATTTATTAATACTGTATGTCACACTACAGCCAAACACATCATAAACATGTTAGTTTATAGATCTTAAATATATTGCTTTTAAAAAAAGTATTAATTTAATATATTTAATTTTTCAGGTAGAGAAGGAAAAAAAAGCCTTCTTAATATCTCAAAATACTGACTTAATATCTCAAAACGATTACTTATTTTCTCAAAATTTTCAAAGTATATGTCAAAAACAATGAGTTATTATATTTCAAGAACCAAAGTAATTATCAAGTAATTAAGTTATTATCGAAATAAGTCATTATTATGACACAGAAAGGCATTATTTCATATATTTAGTCAATGTTTTGAGAAAATAAGTCATTATTTCAACTGAGTAAGTCATTTTTATAAGATATCAAGCCACTATTTTGACTTTTTTAATTAATATTCTTAGAAAAGAAGTAATTATTTTTGAGATACTAAGTTGATCTACTACTTGCAGAAACAGAGAAAGAGAAATAATCGTAGGTGAGTTTTTTCTGTTCTACTTAGCAGGAATGGGCTTCCATAAATCAGTCTATTTGCATAAAATGTTGAATTTTGTTATAAGCAAGTCACTAATCCAAAATAATTCAAATTTAAGCTCAATTTTGATTCAATTTCATATTTACTTGTCCAATTTGATGCTTAAAATGCATTTGATAAATCAAACGTCAAACATTCTCTAAAATTGGCTTGAATTAATTGCAGCCATTTGGATGTATATATTCAGAAAGCCCTCATAAAGTAGTTGTAATGGCATATATTGACAGAAAACATCAATAATTCATAAAACCTCAAACAACTTGCCTCGCTTCCAGCACAGACCTATCAAATAGTCATGAAGGTAATACTAAGCTGGATTCAAGTAATACTATAAGATAAATCTTCCCTCTTCTGTGGCTAAAGATCACACGCTTAGCCCTCATAATTTGCATTGCAATTATTTTTCTGTGTTGAAAGATGTGTTTATATACACCCAATAAATAACATCCCGAAGACTGGCTCTAAGTCCATGGGTATGAATTTAAATTTCCATGTTAATGGCAGCTCTATGAATTGCAAATGAATTCTCACAACGTGACGACATCAGATGCAACACACTGGAGAACTACTTTGCAGCTCTATCCAATATGTGACTGTGCATTATCTGTCATGGTGAGAAAGCATTTTAACGTGAAAAAAATATGCCAGCTCATCTTCAAGGGTTGCCTCGAGGAAACCCAATCCTACAGGTTAAACTACCAGGCTCCTCTGCTATTTCAGAATCAATATTATTGATGTTACAGAAACTAAAAATGTACACCTAAGGATGTTTCATAGCTCCCTTTCTGGTTTCGAAAAGCATTTCGCTCCTATCTGAGAAAGGAAAAAACAAGTGCAAGGTTCATTTTTACCTCTTCTCACATGAGCCATGCGCTTAAATGCCCACATAGCAGAAAGTCCATTTCCCTGCAGGTTTGCAGGGGCGGCACCAATGTCATGCACTGCTGAGGGTGACTTTATGGCAAATAGCTTCCTTATGAGAAAGTGACAGTGTTGGCGTCTGAAACATGACCTCGTTGCTTGCGTGCAGATTATGCCTCTACAGGATCTAGCCTCTTGCTAATTGTAACTGAATCTGCGCTGACCAAAGCTAACTGGCGTAATGTTTGCATCAACTCAAGGTCAAGCGCTGGGGCCAATCGATCGGAAACACACCATCAGTGCAGAACTTCATTTATCTCCTCCGGCCTTGTGCGAGATCTTATCCAAGATCCAGTGCCATTTGTTTCGCCTTTGTCAAAATATACGCATCCGAATCACAGCCGTAAGAGCAGCCGTCTGCCTCTCTAACCCCCTCCCACACCTATAGATTTCAATCTACTCTTGATAACATGATTAATGACCAGGTCCACTTTATAGGACCAGCGCTGAAGGCTGAGGACAGACACAAGATTTTGTGCTTGGCTGCTTGTCCATAAGCTCCTCTGACCTTATGAAGTGCCTGGCACACATAATTATCTGGGGTGGAAAAAGTGACTCGGGTTAAAGATCAATTGACAGGTCTCACAATAATGTCAAGTGGTTTGCCATGCTGTGAGGTCCATCTGCTCCTGAAGGGATGACAATCTGCCTCATAGATCTCCTGTGTATGACACCAGGGGCGTCAATGCCCACATCAAACATCCACATCAAATATTATAACCATAATACATATTTAACAAGAAAATATCAAACACTGCCCTTTACATATTGATTTGCTCAATGCAATATTATCAGTGCTGTTCAAGTATGAAGTAAAAGGCAAATTGCGGCATTTTACTTGGTGTATTTGGAGGTGGAGGTCAGTTACGACCACGACTGAATTACAATCAACTGCAAATTGACCTAACAATTAATCAAGGTAAATAATTGAGTATTGCCAACTCTCTGAACAACGTGAGGTTTATGATGGTAAACAGACTATAAAAAACATTTGGCGTGACCACATTAACAATACTGACAGAATATTCAATGAGCCTTTATTTTTTAATTAATCTTTTCACTAAATAAAGAATCCTAAGTGGAAATTTACTCTTAAAAAACTTTGGTTAGACTATAGCAGAATTTACAAATGGTACAACTTAAGCAGTCCAGAGTTCTTAAATCAGAGAACATCTTAGATGATGCAGTTTGACTGACAATCGATAATATCGAATATCAGAAATTAGGTAAATATTACACAAATTATCGTTCTTTCATTTTCTTTCATGCGCTATGGTTCTATTACTTCGTCTTTATTTAACCACTGCATCTGTACAATCATTAAAATTTTAAGAAATATGTCATATTAAAGTTTTCTCATAGAAAATCAACAAAGTGTGTCTATTTTTTTATTTTGTTTCCCCATGTGTCAAATTCAGCAAATAAAAAGGGACTGTTCATTAAGATGGTTTCTGTAGAGAATGTGTACTTATTTTCACTTACAAAATCAACACAACATGTAATTTGACCAAGGGCACCCAAACTTTTGTATATGAATGTATACAACAGATAAAGGTGCACTTAAAAACTACTTAACTACTCAAATATACTTTCAACACCACTTGGTAATATTTTAATGTAGATTTTCACTCTGGCAAAGAATTCTAAAGAACATGCAAATAAAATAAAGAAACTCTAATACATTAGATCTCCTCTCTGGTAGAGAGTAAAGTGAAGAAGCTTGTCCAAATGAACAAGAATGAGGAGATCAACAGCATGTTGACTGTGTTACTTGCTATATGTGTAGAATAAAATAACAAATATAAATAAGTAATTGAGTAATATTAGAAGCCAGCACTGTTGATACTTATATGGCAATTATATTACCATCATTATAAAATCTAAGCTATAGGTTGAGGTTTTGAAATGATCACATGTGGTACATCGTAACTCAATTTGGATCATGGCGATATCGCTTATTACAATCATTCTGCAGACGATAGTCATTCGTCTAATTTACAATAACACAAGGCCCGATAAAGGTGAATAAAAAACATCTTACTGCTACCAGAGTTTCCCTGAGTCTTTCCCCTTGCATTATGTGGGGCAGGAGTGTATGAAGCTCTGTCTGTTCAAAGTAACATCTGTTACAAAGATGATTAACGCTGAGAACTTATCCAGACCCTCTTTAGCGGATTGAGGCGGGGCAGATGGCATTATTTCTCCCATTCACTCGCCATGAATATTATGCTATTGTGTTATTTATTATTTTACTCTGGTTCTGTCTGGTGGACAGTGGACAAAAGATCCTCATATTTCAAGTTGATGAATATGGAAACATTACTGAAGACTCAAGCCCTGGAACCCCCGTGCCTTGCACTGCTTTCCTCATTCTAACACGTCTGAGTCAGCTCATCAGCTCATTATCATAGCTCTTAATGAGGCCCAGTGTTGGGGCAGGGAAATCACTAAATGTGCAGATTCCCAGGACCAGCGTTAGGAGCCACTCTAGTGGTCTCTAGACTGCCGTGTGGTTTCCATATTGACTAAAAGAAGGTCAGCTCTCCCTTTAGGCCTGTTATGAGTCCATGGATGAACTTCTCTCACTCTCTCTCTCTATCTCTATCTCGCTCTCTCTGTTCCTGTACCAGTTTTATTAATAATATATACTATAATAAAGCATTATGTTATTCTGCTTGGTGGAGGAAAGTAAAAACTAATAAATCAAAATCTTTTATTCAGTCCAGTATTTTCTCACAACTTGTCTAATAAATGATGTCTTTCTCTAGCTCTGTCTCTGTCCTTTTGGAAAGCATGTTGCGTAAATTACAATATAATCATGGAAGAAACTTTGAATGTCAAGATTTTGTGTTTCATTAATATCTCAAAATCTTTTTCTTTATTCACCCAGCGCATGTATACACCCAGTATATGATGTAACTCTAGTTTTCCATCATAGAGAAGAACCATTTCACCATGCAAAGAACCACTTATTCAAATGAGTGATGGGTGTAAAACAGTTCTCATCTATCATGGAAAACTTTTATTAAAATGGCTCTAAAAAGCACCAAATAGGCCAAAAAGGGTTCTGCTACTGTTAAGTCAAATAATCTTTTTTGGTAGTATACAGAGCCCTACTATAAAAATCTTTTCCTCACAACTTTTCCCTTCTCTCTCTCTCTCTCACTCACTCTTTTTACCTGTACCAGCTGAGTCCTCGGCCGTAATGTCTGTCGAAGAAGTGCGGCTCCGAGCCCAGCGCTCTGATGTCCGGGTGCAGTCTAAGGAACTCCAGCAGCGCCCTGGTTCCTCCCTTCTTCACTCCCACGATGAGGGCGTGCGGGAGTCTGCGGCTGGCCGTCCACTCTCTGCCCGAGCTGATCATCTCAGCCTCCGCTCTCTGCTCCGCCGTGCTGTTCCTTTCCTGGACTGCCGTCTTCAGCAGCAGAACCGGCGCGTTTTCTCCCACGGCAGCCTCACAGCGTCCTGCTATGAAGTAGAGCAGGCAGGCGCAGGCCACGCCGAGCGACAGCATCACCACAACTTTCTGAGCGAGTCTCCTCAGGTCCAGCGCGGGGCTGTGAGCGCTCGCCATCCCGCCGAGGAGAGCCGCGAAGAGGCCATGCTAATAACGCCGGCTAACTTCAGCTGTGAACCCCTCACACACAGCCACCGCACTCAGCTCACTCCAGCTCAGACTCCACATCGTCCTGTCTGCCGACCTTCTCTCGCAGTCAGTGAAGATAAACACCGCCCGCTCAGTCACGAACGAACACAAGCCGGACCGGCTCTTCTCACATATTCCAACGGCTGAGTCCCGAAAACCGTTAACGACCTACTCAAACACAGCTTTTAAATCTCCGCGCGCTGACAGCGCCTGTGTCAATAAACTCTGAGGCTGCTCACACGAGCCGCTCTGTCGGGAGGAAAAGTGGAGGAACTTTAGCGCTAAATGAAACGTATAAATATATTAAAATGTATAGCGAGTTTTAAATCTCCTCGCGCTGTCTGTCTATAAACTCTCCGTCAGATTCACCGTCCTCTCCTCTCATTCATTAAAGCGCGTGCGGCTCAGGACTTCTCTCTGATTGGACGGTCCTCGTCGAGGGGCGGGGCTAATCCGTCTTTCCATAACTGAACGAGGGCTTAGTGTTCAGTGTGTAAACAGCAGTGATGAGGTTCACACTGTGTCACACAGGAGCTCTGTGTTATTTATGGGTCTTACCAGTGAAGAAGTTTTATACTGCCTGGCTGTGTATGGTTGGGACATTTTAGGATAAAAAAAAATAGTTACAGTGCTGTGCGAAAGTCAGAGACTATCATACATTTTTTACATTTTAAGTTATTCATTTTTCAGAAATGGGATCAAAAAAAGCAGATAACATTAACTAAACAGACAATTACACAGAAGCCTCAACAACTAAATATCAATTTTCTGTATTTAGGTAGCTCAGGCTTTGCTTTTATTACAGCTTCCTTTCTTTTGAAGAGATGTGCTTTCAGTTTTCCAAAAAATAATCTGCAGGGATATTTTTCCAGTGTTCAGTCTTAGAAGTTTTCTGCTTCTCACAAACCAAGTGATCCCAAGCACATTCAGTGATGTTGGGGTGGTCTCTGGGGTGGTCAGTCCATTGTTCTGGAAACACTAGCAACTTCTTTCTTTTCTTTGATTTGCAAATTTATTTTTCATCTATTTCTTTTCTCAGTAGCTGCTTCTTGAGAGCTACACATCCTTTGAGACTTAAACTAGTGACATTCAAATTTATGGAAGTTGTTCTTAATGTGTAACAATGTGGAATTCTACATTATGATTTTATTTCTTAAAATTTTTAAAGATTATTATTCAGGTTTTGTGTTGGAAGTGTTGGAAGAAGTTACACTGTAGCAGCTACAACAATAGTTTGATTTGATTTGATTAGTTTGATGTAAAGTTTGATTCAGTAAGACTCGTGAATCAGTTTGATTTAATTATGCTTGTCAATCAGACTGATTCAGTTGGACTTGGTAATCAGTTTGATTCAATTAGACTTGTGAATCAGTGTGATTCAGCTGGACTTGGTGAACAGTTTAAAAACAACTGGTACAAAAAATGATTCAAAATGATTCATGAGTCAGACAGCAAAATTAGTTGGTGTGTATGTGAGTGATAAGTTCCACATGAGCATCTTGTATTATTTCTGGCCTTTTCAATGATTATTTAAGATCTAACGGACTGGTTAGAGAAGTTTGAGATATCAGACACAAGTTGCAAAGACTCAGACTGGTCCATATGGGCTGCCTCCATGTTGTTTTAAGGCACAAAGATTTAAGGCACAGTCTGCTTTAGTCTAACACATAATGGATTGGCCACTTACAGGCTCGGGATGGTGGTCTGCTTCACACTCGTTCTGGTTTAGGGTATTTAAATGAGTAAATATAACTGGTTATTTCCCACTTTTGCTCACTGATTTTTTATTTTTGGTGAGGGAGGAATTTATCATTGCTGATTTGTGTATTGGTCTGTGTCAACTGCAGCAAGCTATTCAGTGATTCTTATAAGGTGGAATATATTCTGCGTTTCCGATTCATGCACTTCTTATCAGCGTTCATCTTCATGGACTCCATGGCTGTATCTTACTCTTTTAACAACTAGAAGAAATGAGCAATGCTCAGCACTGGAGCAATAAAATGAGCAATGAAGAAGTGGGAAATGTTCACCAGGAGGAGTCAGGTTATGAACAGACCTCATGGGCCTAAATAATGATGCCTGTAAAATAAATATCAAATACCATCTCAGGTGTGGGCTATATATTGATGTGATATAATCACACACCTGATGTAATTATTATATCAAGACTGCATCAGAAAAATACATTACATGGTCATTTGGTGTGATTTCCTCTGCTTTATGTTGTGATTTATTTTACCCCCATTTCTCCAGCAGCAGATGTGACCAGGGCCAAAAGGTCAAATGTGTGTGCTCCTTAATAGTGATGTTATGAGCTATACGGACCTATTATCGCACACTTAGCACTTTATTGTTTTTTTAATATTTGGCTATATTTGTTGGGTTTTTTTTATTCTGCACTGTATTTATTTAATATGAGAGTTGAACTTTCAGGCAGTAAGCAAACTCAGTCTCATTTATAATTAAAGCCTTCAAGGGTAAATGTTTTTTATACTTATGAATTGCATGATGATGTGAGTGGCACCCATCCTTGTGGCATAAAAAGCAAGAATATACACTTAATGGTACTATAGAAGAAACATCTGATCTTACACTATTTACTGCACACAGAATGTGGATGTGTTAACATGACGATCATGTGGTCATCATATGATATGTCATCATATCACTCTTGTGATAATGGCCTCTATACCTGAGTGCATATCTAACCCTATTTGGTTGTTTTTCTCTCTTTCTTTAGTCCCATTTTATTTGGTGTAGTCCAAGGTTATCTACATGTGCTTAGCATTATTAAGCTTTTGTTTTCTGGTAGCAGTCAGACTCTTTAGTTGTCTGACTGACTACCAGTGATCAAACAACTCACATTTTAAAAACACCCTTTGGAAGTGGAAAAATCACTGTAACACATGCTATTGTTGCTCAAATGATTGTTTATTATAGCCACCTAGCCACATATACTATGGCAAATGCTAATGGGGTTTGCATCGCTGAAGGTGGGTGCAACACTTATCACTACGATTACTGTAGTCTACCTCAGCTGAACTAAACTTTAGCTCTGTAATGCAACATCTCTCACAGATTAACAGTTTGTGTGGGGTGGGGCTGCGGAAAAGAGCAGCTGCAAAAATTTGCATTAATTAAAAAAAAAAAAACTTCCTCCAACATAATCTCACCCAACTCATATCCAATAGAGGACAAGTGCAGGGAACTCTCAATTAAAATGTCCAACACTGTTATTTGGCAGTTAATACTAAATTCTTTAAGGACCCTATAGCTAAACAATTAACTAATTAAAGAAAGAAGTTAACAGCCCCTTTAAAGAAACACTACGTAGGATTTGGGATTTGGAGGCCTCTCTGGCAGAAATATGTAATTGCACGCAACGTGTGGAAAAAAAAATTATAACATCGGTTGTGCTTCGGACCCCCACAAGCAGATGAATCTGACTTTTGCACGAGCGTCGAAAGAACATTCAAAGAGAACTCAGTCAAGACGTGGTGACTGTCTCCAGAGGATGTGAGAGAATTATCTACTATTGTCATCAGCTCTTCATTGGTATAATGTTGATTTTGCATTTGAGACCTGAACATCGAGTCAGACCTTCTTTTTGAGTCTGTACATGTGACGTCAATACGTAAAGACATATGATCCATTATATGGTCCAAAAAAAACCTTGCCAAATCTGACCCAGCACAACTGACTTTTAATTTAATTATTTAATGCTTTCCATATTTTAGTGTGTTGTTTTATCCATACTCAGTAATGCTACGTCGTTCAGTTTTAACAAAAAATATTACATAGTGCTGCTCTAAGGTGGTGTAAATAGATACATAGACAGTTGAATGTAAAGACAAGATGAGCATATACAAAGACCCACTTTGGACAATCCAACTAAAGTATTACCACTTACTCATTGGTAATACCAGTTCTGTCAAATGCCTCAACACTTGGAGAAAAATACCTACCATCTGCTCTCCACACACCCAAGCAGAAGTCTGATGGGCTGATCCAGATCTTAGTTCTGCCCTAACCTTGCTTTACACTTAAAGGAACCTCCAGCCTTACAACACAGCTGGTATTCAAACGACGTAGCAGCATGGCTAACCTCTGCACTGGTTGCTGTGCCTTTTCTCCACATGTATTTTCCTATTTATTTTATCAATGAAAGTACTTTCCAAGGATCATGGAACAAGGTCATCCAAGTCGGTCCAAGCAATTGCGTGTCTTTTGTGTGCAGTGTGAGAACAGATTGTTGGATGATGAAGTGTCCATCTATAAAAACATGACCCTGAGGTCAGGGCCAGTGAGCGGTGTGGGTGATTTATTTCCTGCTGTGGCCAAAACAATGTTTTCATGAAACCCAAATGAGCACTAAGGCTTTATTAACTGCACTACATCATACTCTTGTGTGCTGCCATACTCTGCATCTTGAAATAAGCAATAGTTGTTGTCCTTTTTTTTTGTTGATGGTTTCATTGTGCAGAAGCTACACATCACAAATCTCAACATTTGTTTTCCCAGCGTGTGTTTCATCACCGTGTTGGTCTATGCACCAATGGGCGGAGAGATTATGGTGCTGTTGCAGCCAGTTAATCTTTTGAAAGATGGGAGTGTCTGCTAGAGCAATATAAGCAGCAGACAGTGCTAAATTTCAATTGGAAATTCCTTTTCGGGCGCTCAGCCCACACAAGCAGTCTTCTTTAAAGAAGAACAGTGTGCTGGGTGATGTTATCCAGGCTTCAGAAAAACTCCTGCATACTCTTATATGGGCTATAAAGGTTTCTAAATGGTTTGTGGCTTGGATGGTTCTTGGAAAAACCTTTAATTGGGATAAAACATGTAGCTATGCTATGCTCTGCTTACTTACTTCCAAGCAGTACTAAAGTAACTGCATGTCTGGGAACGAACAGCAATCTAATCCTCATGAAGACTTGCTGTGCATAAAATATTAGCAAACTCTCGAAAAGTATATATGTATATAAAGTAAATATATGCAATTAATCCAAACAAATGTAGGTGTTTTCAATTTATACATTAATATTATTTGTTTTGAGGTAAGACTTGGGCTATTTCAAGTGCCACCCATGTAGCCGCAGTCCTCACTCAAGTATCACCTGAAGAATCTCTGAAGAATACTTCGACAATGCATGAGGAAAATCCTTGAGGAACGCCTGAGAAAAGACTGTGTCTCAGATTGAGCAACATGTCATACGTAAATGTCATTAGCAACAAGCAGACAGCTAAAGAAAACACGTCCTCAGTAAAGATTTCTTGCCCTTTCTCATGAGTCTCTGTGCTCATACATAACAAAGCGTCCTCTGTCTCGTCTGTGTTGTCTGATCTCTGTTAGAGCTAGAAGTGTGTCCAAACCCAACGGGACCTGACTACACGGGTTCAGTCAGGTTAGGTCAGATTCGGACATGAATTCTTAAATATTTGCATGGCTCAGATCCACTTTAATTTCACGCACAGGGTTCACATACACTATTAAAGAAGCGTTTCCCACTCTTATGAGAAGGTTTTTCAAGTTTAAAAATGTTTTTTTGTTTGTTTTTTCAACAACAGCAATGCTGGAAATGATGTTTACAGCACAATCGAACACAACAAGCAAGGAAGTATCGGTATAGCCCACAGAAAGCAAGAGAACGGAGGTTTAAAAAAAGGAAAAAAGGAAAAAATACAGAGAGCACAAGGGAGCAAAGTAAGAGAAGTTAAAAAAAAGCAAGTACTGAGATGTAGATTTATATAATTGTCCATTTAATGTTCCCCTGTTTTGCACACTGTTAGAAATAAAGGTTCTGCGCAGGTACATTTTTCGTTTATCAATGTACAAACAGTGTAAATGTTCCCTCAAAGGTACAACAGTAGTTTTAAGGTCCAATTGTGAACCTTCAATATGCGTTTCCAAGTGAAAAATACGTATTTGTACCTTTTCATAACCTGTTTTAAAACAGAGCAATACAATAAAAAGGCTGGAGACGAGACGTGGTGTGTGGAGTCAATACAACCGAGAAAATATAATTTCAATGGATTATAGTACAATTATGTTCCTTGACTAAAGGTAATGAGATGTACCCTTGAGGTACCACCCCAGTGACAAAAGGGGTACTGCCCCAGTGACAGTTTCATACCTTTATTTCTGATCAGTCAAAATAGTTGCAAAAGTATATAAGAATGCAGTGAAGGAGGGAGTACAGCTATTCCACTTACAAGAATGAACATAATATTTACCCAAAATAATCACAAGATTCACAGAATCTGAAACGTTAGTATCCAAGTTGTGCTTAAAGTAGATTATATCATTGCAAGTAAATGGAGGAATGTTATCAGTTTTTAATGGCAACCAAGTATGAATATCGGACCAAAACAAGTAAACATATGAGCATTTAAAGAATAGATGGTCAGTAGATTCAGCCTCTT
>JAILXH010073310.1:8154-23675 GCA_023558415.1 Piaractus mesopotamicus | reverse complement strand
ACACACACACACACACACACACACACACACACACACTCACACACACACTGGTATAAACAATATAATGTATCAGCACTGGCCACAGAAATGTAAACATGAACAGCATGTACAGGCTGCTACACAACCTATGAGATATGACGCTACACTAACCAGTTGTTACACAGCATGATATTCCTCAAGTGCTCTTTTGTTTCCATTGACAGTCTAAATGTAAATTACGAGATTCCAGATGTTCAGGACCATAGTGGCCCACCTCCAAAGGGATACAAGACAGGGAAAAATGAACTCATCAGTTTTAAGTGTAAGCTTTTTAGTGCCACTGATACTGTTAGGTTGTGCTTATGTAAATGTATCTTAGTAAACGAGAGCTGTAAAATATATCGTCTGGCAATCGCTATCACAACATGGACCTTCACAGTACTCGTATTGCAGAAGTGTCCAATATGCAAATCAGCCTCTAACCAATAGCTGAATGTTTCCTGACCAGTCACAGATGTTTTTGGGGTGTTTGGATGAATCAAGCTTCTGTTCTAGTATTTTTTTTTTTAACATGTCCTCACCAACTTTGACTCACCACTTAGAAGTGCGTCCCACTAAAAGTGGCTACAAGCAGCACAAGGGGAGGAGGAGACCGCAAGGAGCGGAATTTTCAGTTGGAGCACACTCGCCCTCAGCCAGGTTAGCCTCAGTAAAGAGCTAGCCATGTAAACTCAACATTTACAAAAATACAACTTTAAACATATTTAAACATAGACAGAGCCTTATTTTAGCCACACCCCTGCATTTAGAGCAGCAGGAAGTGAGACTGCATCCCTGTCCCTCATGGCCACATGGGGAGCAGTTAGATTCCATTGTTCTCAAGTAAATGTATGCCAAAGTCTGGAAATTTGTGTGTAACATTTAAGAACAGTCACTACATAAACACATACTTTCTGCAATTAAGTTGATTTTTTTCTATTTTAATGAAAAATATTTTGATTTAATGAGCGTACATCAGTGCAAAGCTGTGTTTGCTAGTCATGTACTGGCTATCATTTTTTAAGTCATGCTCAAAATTAGCTAAATTTGTCACTACAGTCACTACCAAAACGTGGCAAAGTTGCGGTAGTGTTATGATTGTTTTGTTAGTGACAAAATGGAATGTTCCGTCTCTTTTTTTAATAAAGTAAACATAATTAAGGCATAGGGTAATAGGGTAAAAGGAAAGTCCAAGTCAGTTAAAAGTCTAAAATGTGTTTTCGTGTCTGACTTTTCATGTCTAACCAATTCGGTAGAATGATCCAGATACAGTATATAGCAATATATGCAATATGGGATTTTGTCTGTCATGCAGCTATAACCAACATATTAAACTACACCCTTAAATCTCTAAAGACATTTTAGTAACACTTTACTGTAGGGTGCTGTTCATAAGACTACATGACACCTACATAAGCTTGCAATGGCAACTGACATTACCCTGCATAACTGTTTATAAATGCTTATTCCAACAGGCATCATCTGTCATAAAGGCTACTTTAGCTAACTTTGATGAAAATTGGCGAACGTAACCTTTATAGTGAATAACGCCTATCGGAATAAGTATTTATAAACATTCATGTACGCTTATGTCAGTTGTCATGACAAGCTTATGTAGGTGTCATGTAGCCTTATGAACAGCACCCTACAGTAAAGTGCTACTGACATTTTTTTCCATTACTAGAATGATGATACATCATTTTATCTGGGTAAATTTTAGAGCTTGCATAATTCCCTAAGGGTCATTGACCCTGATATTTGGGGTGAGAGTTTTACATCTTACCCCTCTTCCCCTCTCTAAATTTTACCTTACCCAGCTGGACACTCACACGCTCTGTACCGCCACGCAGTTGCCATATGTCCAGATCGGCACACGTTCCTCGAGCGCTGTCATCACTGTAGCGCAGATTGCTCAAACAGTCTGCACTGAAACAGACAGACCCTTAAATCAACCCTGCCCCATGTGAAATGGGAAACAGTCTATGAATGCCAGCTCCTCCCTTAGGCTTCCGCAGTCTTAGACAAGGCATGAATACTGTTTTAAGATCTGATTTTATTTTTCCTGAATAATCCAGGGTAGTCCTAAAGGATTGGTTGGATAACATGAATATTTATAGTAATGTGGAATAAAATGATTGCATTTGACTGTCTGAATATCTCCAGTTCTTCTCTCTTTGATGTAATACCAGTCTTTTATATAAGGCTTTTCTGACATTGGTCTGATTAATCCCATAAGTCGACTTAAGCGTTAGAACAGAGTTTTTTTTTTTTTTGTTGTTGTTTTTGACAAAAACCCCACTCAATCTGCCTAGTGATTTCACATTTGCCTTCTGATTATTTTCAGATTTTAAATGGAATCCATGCCATGTCAGGGAAGCAATTAGCTGTAATATTCAGATACGGTGTGTTCATGGTGATGCATCAATCATATTTTTGAAAACACATCATCAAATGGGAAAATTGAAAATAAGCGCTTAAATCTAAATGGCACTTGTATGCTTTTTTTTTTGTTTTGTTTTGTTTTTTAAACCACAAAAACAGCTTCTTTTATATGCAAAATGAAACAGATTCTCATGTCAATGTTTTGACAGTTGTTTGATTTAGATGTCTGCCTGCGCAGTCTTGATTTTTGAATATGTGCATGTTTTCTTGATAGCGACAGGTGCTGTCCATGGTTATGAGATGGAAAAAAAAATGGCTGGACCAGTTGTTTGGGGTTGCACAGAGCAACAGTGCCCCCTGCAGTTTAAAGGGCGTATTGCTAGACCTCAGCAAAACAGTAAATGGATTCATGAGTGTCAGACAGTCCTGTTCCAACATCGCTAGATGTTTCATTCACCCACTCAAAAACATACTCACTACTCTACTATTGTTTATCTAAAATCTCTGAATGTCCTACTCATTTTTGCCATTTAAAGCAGATATGATGAAGCTGACTTTGCTGTATTCTGTTGGGCATACAAAATGATGTTTGGAAGGCTTGCTGACTTTATTCGGTGTGTAAGACTGGGTGTTGAGTGTTCGTCTGCCACTTGTTTTGACAGTGCGCTCCCACCTCAGTCTGTGACCATGTGTCCCAGTGACAGATGATATCTCTCTCTCTCTCTCTCTCTCTCTCTCTCTCTCTTTCTCCTTCGCTCACTCACTCTCTCAGCACCAAGCCTGTAGCTCACTAATGAGGAATAGCAGCCCCGCTGGGCAGCTGTGTTTAGAGGGATTGACTCACCTTCACTAAGGGATTTAGAGGGATTACATTGCCACATCCAAATCCAAATTGTCTCCCCAAGCTGGTTAAATGCAGCATATTCTTTATGAGAGACAATTTGATTCATGCTGGAGTTTGCAAGAGCCTTCTGTGATCAGACATTAGTGGGCATGTCTCAGAGCTGTAATGATTGCTCAATTAAACTCGGATCAATCGGTTGAATAAATCATCTGTAAAAATGTTAGAAATTCTCAATGAATCAGCAGTGATAGTCTGATTATCATTCAAACTGTAGGCTAAAGATTCTCCAGAAGGCGGCGCTAGTAGCACTAATGTCGCATTTGTATCCATCATTGAAAGCAAAGAAACTGACATGAACCCACACCAGCAGGATCTCAGAAAAGCATCTTTAGTCACAAACTGCATGCATATAAAGTAAAAGACCTAATAATTAGTGATGTTCTTTTCCAGCAAAACTGTCTACAGTTTGAATTTCTGCTCCGGCCAAAAAAAAATGAATTTGTGAAACAGTAACATTAACATTTTGTGCTGTGCCTTCTCACACAAGTGCATCTGAGGCTGGGCATTGAAATAGTAATAGTAATGGCTGCTGCCATTGTTAAAGGACGTCTCCCAACAGCATGCCTGAGACACTACCATTAATTCATGCGGAGAAAAATCCAGCAAAGCGAGCTGCTGCTAGTTGCTCAGACGTTAGCAAGTATATATGAGATGAATATGTCATCAGCCGCACTTCCAATATCTTCACACATTTTCACCACAAGCATCCATTTTTCACTGTACATGGTCCATAAGCTGTGTGTTTAAGCTCTTGGTCCAGTTTTACAGATGCAGGCAGAATATGTTTGTTTTGCACCTGAAACGGGAACAAAATGCTTAGTGCATCCAAATGCAAAATGCTGGCTGTAGTCAGGTTTTGGGTTGTAACCAGTTTCACTCCTGAATAGGAGCTCTGCAGCCTAGTCAGCTACATCGCTAGAAATGTGTTTTCAGCAGAACGTCTCTCATATTGTTTTTTATTATTATTATTTTAATTCATTTATTTATTTCTTTTTTTGACAGCTCAACGATGGCCTCATTCAAATGTGCACTGCGTACTGTAAGGTGTTGTTTTTTTTTTTCGCCCACGGCGCAAAAATTTTGACAAAGACTCAGGGACGAAGCCACGAAAGGCACTGGGGCTTGATGGGAAATGTGGGGCATCCAATTTCCTAGCAAAGCTGTGGAACATTTTGGAAATTGGAGGTCAGACGCGGAACATTTCACACAATCCACGGGCTACGGAGAGGAAGGCTCCAGGGGCGTTCAGAGAAAGAAATAATTAAAGCCAAGAGAAATTCATTTGTGCCGGAGTCATGGGGAGTCATGGAGAATGTCATTTCCACTGCATTACCTGCCTCTCTTCCAAAAGCTCCTAGTTAAATATTTTAAAGAGCAGACGGCAGTTTAGCCTGACTGCAGACTGGCTCTAATACTTAGACAGAGACGTATTTAAGGGCAGACGCAGGCATTCATCTACAGACAGACTGCTCGGCTTACTTTCAACTTTGACTTTAGAAGACTCAACGCTTGATATTCTCTCAGTGTATGGATTTGTGCATTTTGATGGAGTTTTCAGCACTGATGCTCAAGCTTTCCCTTTTAATACCACTGAAACACTGTAGCAGTGCTGCTCAATATTTCTCCTTGCAGACGCTGCATCAGTCAGAGATCGATTCATCTATTTATGAACAAGAAGATTTCTTATAGCTGAAGATATGAATTGATGTATTGGCCAGTTAGCTATTCATACTCAGGGAAGATGATAGTAAATATATGTTTCATAGCATCTTT
Source organism: Piaractus mesopotamicus (assembly GCA_023558415.1). Classification (NCBI taxonomy): domain Eukaryota; kingdom Metazoa; phylum Chordata; class Actinopteri; order Characiformes; family Serrasalmidae; genus Piaractus; species Piaractus mesopotamicus. The sequence continues at coordinate 18,598 of JAILXH010073310.1, read as the reverse complement.
AAAATGCTGATTAATGCTCGGTGATTCTAACATCAAAGTCTTCCACCCAGTGACAGAATACAGTCCTTTAGTAGTCAGCTTGCATGTGGCCCTTGGTTCAGACTGAAATGTAGCAATGATGAAGGGAGTCCATCTTCTGAGACACCTCATGTTCCTTGCCTTTAACATCACTTGTGCCAACTGGTCTGCGAAAGTTGCCAAGGAAGTAAAATTCGACGTGTCTCTGAGTAGCTCTGTAGTTTTACCACATAATATATTTAGGCAAATTTCTCTCCTCCACACATTCTCAATCTCTCAAATGGTTTCAAATTGGCCCGAGTCCAGTTGTTACAGTAGGCGTCCCTTTTTCTAAAAGCACATTAATACCTCTGAAAAACTTTCTAAATGGCCCTTTGGCTACAAAGGCACAAAAAAAGAAGCATTTCAAAGACACTAGGGGAAGAGCCAAAAGCAAAGACTTTATAAAACGCAATGCTGAATGGAATAGGAATGGAGAATCAGTCCACAGATTCCCCGAGGGAGGCCTGTTTGAAAGATCGGAGGTACATTTTACCCTGTGGACCAAACCTAGAAAAGTTTTTAGGGAAAGCTTGTGGAAGATTTGCTCTGCGTTCTACATGCGCAAACCTTTTGACCTTGCCTTTGGGCTTAGAAACGTTTGAACAGCGCGATTTTCAGTGTGACGAGTGCAAAAGAGAGCCGCCTTTTTAGCCTTATAACAATCAGCATAATCAACAAAAATGTTTATACGTTTATGTACGTGGATCATTTTAACTGATGTAGCGTAATTTAATATATGTCATTGTGAGGGTTGTTTTTGGCACAGGATGAAAAAGAGGATTATGATTTATTGTTTTTTTTCTCCACAGCTCTGAAAAAGCTGGCGAGATTGCAACAATACCTCTCACGAAGGTAAGTGTCACTTTCTTACCAAAGTGTCTACTTCTGTCTAATTTTTGCACACCCTTCCATTCCAACAGGTGGCTATTGTGGTTTCCGTAAGTGTATTGCTGTTTGAATGAGGGAGTGTTGTTGTTGTGCCACTGCTATGTCTGCTAGTACCGTCGGTAAATTCGAGAGTAGGAAGCAAATGTCTCATTGTGTGCAAAAAAGCACTCTGGATTCTTGAGAATCTGTTTTTTTTTTTTCTGTTTCCAGAATTGTGATGGTAGGTACTTGCAAAGATAGTCGTCAATAGGAGATGTTTTACATTTACACTCTTTTTTCTTTCTTATATCTTAGAGATATAACAGCCTTCAGAAGAGAGGACTATAATTGAATACCTGTGAGGTTTTTGGTTAAATTCCTTATATACAGGGGCTATAAAAGTATCCCCCTTGGAGTTTGTAGTATAATGTGTCATATAAAACCATAATGTCACCATAAAGTTTTAGATTTTCAACTAAATGGATTAAAAATAAACCTAAAATAACTGAACGCAGTAATAATTTCACAACATTTCACTTATTAGGACCATCTTTACCATAAATACATTGAAGGACTGAGGTCTAGGCTTTGACTGGAACCTCTCAGGGACATTAACCTTTTTGTTTTTGTCACTCCAGAGTTGTTTTTGGTGCATATTTCTGACTGTTCTTCTGGTGGAAGAGGAAGTTGGCCTAGTCTCAGTATTCTCGTGGATCATAATACATTTTTCTACAGAAGTTTTTGCACTTTAGCGCCATCTGTTTTCCTTTTACTCTGTGATTTCAGTGTCTGCTGCAGAGAAGAATCCTCAAACCATGAAACTGCCACCATCATGCTTAACTTAGCACTTAGTACTTATTGAGGCAGAGATTTCAGTCACAGACCATAGAGCCTTAGACTGCCAGCGTCTACACTTCAAAACACTTCAAGAAAAAGTCTTTAATCTATTCAACCTTTTGCTGTATCGGTTGTAATGCTGACGGCCTTTTGTTTGCTGCAACATTTTCTTTTCATTTACTAGTGATGTGATGACAATGTTTAGCGATCATGTTATGTAGACGTTTTTCTACATAAAGGGGGTTAATCAAAGTCTTTCTTTTTGCAGCCCTTCCATACAAGTCATGTGCATGCTGTGTGCATTTTTTCTTATTTCGGTCATCAAGGACTGTAACTCCTTTAGAGCTGCCTCATGATGACCTCCCTTACAATGACTCTTCTCCCCTGGACACTTAGTTTTGGAAGACAGCCAGTTCTGGGTGGATTCACTGTTATTATCTCAATGATGCACTTCAGTGTGCTATGAAGTATATTCAGTGCCTTGGAAATATCCTTGCCGTCTGGAATTTTTAAGAAACTTGTGCTGGATCTGCTTGGATTGTTCTTTAGTCGTCATGATGTTGTGTTTTTTCCCATATGGAAAAGTAGGTATGTTCCTAGACAGAGGTGTGTCTGAAATTCTGAAATTGAATCTGAAATTCTGTGAAACACTTCGGCTGCACGCAAGTGGGTGTGGAGAAAATTGATGGTTGCTGTAGTAACTTAGTTGTATCAAAGCAAAACAGCGACTACTTCTGCATTCAATTTTCTGTTTTTTTAATTATTATTATTTATTTTATTTAGTTTAGTAAAATGTAAATAGTCAACTGCATAGATGCAAACAGTCATTCTAAGTGGTTTGTTATAAAAGTAACTGTTCTACAGAAACATACAGAATCAGAATATTTGACAATGGTGGTGATAGTAACCAGACATCTGATGCATTTAATGTGTCTAAAGCCTCCCTCGCTGAAAGCTTTTTCATAAAATGGTTATGAATTGACATTGTTTTATGATAGATTTGAGATAATCTTTTGGCCTAAAACTTCTTTTTTTGAACGTTTTTGAAAACCATTCATAGTGGAGAGGTACATGCAGGGCATTGTAAGGCAAAATTGTTCCCGAAAAAAAATATTTTTTTTCAGATTTGGCCTCTATTGTATCTTTATCAACATTACATATGAACACTCAGAAGACTGATTAGGTTGATTGGTGGTTTTGGATAGTCGATAAAATGTCTATGTGCTGTAGACATCACAACCTCTGCTTCCAGTCACCACCACTGTAAAGAAAACCTGAGTCAGTAAGTTTACAATGAACCACTTTACATCAAACCACACTGAATGACTGTTTACCTCTCAACCATTGAATTATGCAGAAATTATGGAAAATTTGTGGAATTTCCTTTTAACTAATAGGGGGGTACTTTTTTTTTTTAACTTAATTAGTAAAATGTCTGTCTTTTTTACATTTTGCCATTGTACTTGCTTTCCAGTAATGTGGCAGACTAATATGATAACATTTTAACCTTTAAGATAAACCCCTCTCATGTGAACAATGTTTGGCAGCACTGTGACAACTCAAGTGTGGAAAATCGTTCTTATTCTGTCCCGTGCCTGTGGCCTGAGCTCAGGAAATCGGCTCAGAGGCAAGAGGCGGGCTGGGGGGTGGGGGGGTGGGGGGGGGGGGGTTGTGGTTGGCGTGAGTCACGCATGAATTATGTATGACCAAATATTTTCAAGCGCACTCTTGCATCTGCGTGTTGCTGTTGGCTTGCTCGAGCCTTCCCAACCCTGTAATGGGGCTTAATATGTCCATTCCGGGCTATTAGCATACAAGGATCCCAGCGTTTACCCTTGCCGCACTCTCTCAACGGGCTGCTTGCGTGGAGCTAATGTGCATCGTCATAGCAACAGCGGGGTTCAATCAGCGACTCGATGCATTGCTGCACTTTGCACTATGGCTTTTCTTCCCACAAGCCCCACCCCCAGACACCCATCTCTTTGCATTTATTAGCATAGCTTTGATGTTATCCTACATGTCTGCTTTTTCACAGAGCTGCGGCTTAAGTATCAAACCAGCCATCGTTCACTTGCATCTCTGCCCATTAAAGAATAGCGACACTAATGGCGGCTCTACTCAAAACACACATCGGAGCGAGCCGCGCGGTGGTTAAAAATGAATAAATGAAACCGAAATGCGATGAATATTTCACACGGTGTCTTTGTGGGGCAGATACACGAGGGCATTGCACTTAATGGCTTATTGCCGAGCCTCAGGAGCGATCACTCCAGATAGTAAATGTTGTTCCTTTTTTATGCTATCAGGTCTGGGTTTGCCAGCACCGTGCCACACTGCAGCAGGTTTCTGTGACTGTCATCACTGCCATGCCTGTGATATTTTAATGCACTAAGTGCAACATTCAGGTTCCGGGAAACAGAATTCCACTATCTTACGAGGAAACCTTCCGTTTCTGCTTATTATGAACATGTCCCACTTTCACCTACCTGCTGTGCAGTTGCTGTGTGGTGGTTCTTAGATACTTTTCTATCCTTCTACTGTTTTGAGTCACATGTAGGTTTAAAATATTATCAGTTACCCCCACTGGTATTATGAGGATTTTCTTCAGACGTGTTGTATAGTTTGCACTGGTAACTTGGGGGTTAAGTGAAAATCTTTTGAAAATACATGCAAGAGAAAATTAAGCATTTATGGCTTCTGGTTAATTCTGAAATACCAAGATCGATTTGTACATGTTAAGGGAGACTTAGTAAACCAACTGCATTTTCCGCACCACTTCACATATTTGTTACTTGTTATTGTGTCTGTCATCTGAGAATTAATGATATGTAAAGAGGCCAATTTGGCATTTTTCTCTTTTACAGAAAGCTTTTGATTTTACAGACTGTTAGGATTTGCTGGTCGATGCTGTATTACATTAAGCAAGGGTTTCACTCACCCAGCCTTCATACTTTTACCATAGCAGCTACGGTTTTATACTGGGCATCTCTGACCAACAGGACAGCGTAAAACAACAGTGTAATGTCACATATTGCAAACATTACTATTTTGTGTTGGTTTTTGATTCTTTTTAATTGATATTTTCAGGCTGTCTCTTAGCTGATGTCCTCAGTAGAGTAAGCTTCAGGTAAGCTAATAGGCTCCAGTACTATTCAGAGACAGGCTTTAAGTTAAAATCTTTACTGAAGGAGGAAGTTTAACATTTGACATTGAGTGTCACTTGAATATCTGTTACAAGCTTCATATGCATGCGTTTAATCTAGAGAGTCAGGTAAAATGTCAGGTAAGCAAAAAGACTAATCAAGGTGTTATTTGTTTTGTACTCTTCACAGATGTCTTTCAGAGTGCAGGGGACTATATTAAATTAGAAAAAAAGGGCAAATATATCTGCTTTAAACATCTACATACATAAAAATAGAGGTTCAGGGCTTAGATGGATGGTTCTAGGAAAAACTTTGAATTGGAGTGTTCTTTGGGGACCCAAATATGGTCATGTTTATGACAGATGCCATGTTTTATGTCATGACAGCTTATGTCCCATGCTACTTTCCGATGTGTATTCTATTTAGCCGTCATGACCTCAAACATTATAAAATATGTCATGACCGGTAATGGCGATAGTAACATGACACTGTTACATTACTGAACGGAATCTGTTGTGACAAGTCATGACAGCTTCTGTAATGATATGTTTTACTTACAGATTTTAAATCCATGTGCAAATGTCTTAGACTAGAATATGTAAAGGACATGTAAAGCCATTTATCTGCCCAGTAAGCATATATTTGATCATTTTGTTCTTTGGAATAAATACAGATGAACAGGACATTGTGATTTTATGTTTGTCAGTGTATTGGCTTAATCACTTTTAAACCTCTCCTCAAAGAACCCCAGTATTTACAGTTACCATCCAATGCCTGCTTCAGCTAATCAGCGCTTTATAATCAATCCTTCATGCTGCTGATGGAATTTAGCAAATCTCTGCAGTGGCAGGTTTGCTCTGAGAAGAGTCAGGAACTTCTAACTGAATTCGTCGACCCAAGATATCAAAAAAACCTCTTTGCTGTTTATTATGTTTATGGTTATATGTATTTACTCTAATGGTATACCATCTTTATATTAAAGAACAGCGGTTCTTTAAATAATTATCAACTGAAGGGATCTTTATGGAACCAAAAGTAGTTCTTTTATGGTGTCATCATTTTTTGGCACCCATATTTTTAAGCGTGTGGTTTTTATTTCAGACACTTTCTGCCAAGATAGTTTCCTTGAGAGCTTTTTGCACAGTACTGTATGTATCAGTCAGAAAATAGACCATTGAACTGATATAATATTTTTAGATGCTCCCTTAATTTGAATCACTGACTAATTTAAGTTGCCCAGAGGATCTCCTCGGCACATCTGAGTGAATCCTCTTGCCTTGCTCTAACACCTTTCCTCTTGCTCTGAGCAGTAATGCTAATAGAACAGGTTCATGTGCTGCAGTAAAGTGCCTGAAGAGACCCTGTGCGGCGCCCTCATTCTGTCAGCAGGGTGTGAACCTCTCCAACACCCCATATCACCTCAGCAACACCCAATATCACCTCGGCCAAACCTGTTTCTCTCCAGCCTTGAGAGAGACAGAGAGCATGGGGTGCATTATAGGTGGATGATTGACAGACAGAGTGAGGTGCTCCTTTTGGGCTTGGGCCTACTGTAAGAATAGAGCTACTCTGTGGTGTTTTGAGGTTGCAATTAATCTGCTTCTACTCCCCTGTTCTTTCGTGCCAGTTCTCTACATTATTCACTACAGAAGCAGTTGTAGGTGCAGATGTGTGTGCATACTTCATACACTCCGCTGCAGAAACCCTCTCACTCCTGGGGGAGTTAGTGACAGTGCTCGCTAGCGAGACATGACATGATTGGCAGTTGTAACTTATCCTTTCTAAGGAAACCAGAGTACGATAGAGAGAAGCAGCTGACTTCTTGTTGCCACCTACAATAACCCAGCTTATTGCATATCATATCAGTCAAGAGGGTTGCCTTCAGATTCTTACTGCAGTTTGCACCATGTCTTGCAGTCCTATCACTCTACTGCCTCAAAAACACATACATAATGCTTAGATATACACTCTTCAAAATAACTTCTTAGGCTAGCTTTACATAGTGAAACCTTCACGCAACTTTGTTTCACTTGTGTTGCATAATGTTGGCTCCTGCAACTCCCTTGTTTAAAATTCTGCCGCAAGTAATATTTCAACCAATTGCATTCAATTGACAAATCAATAAGGACAAAGAAATAAAGCAGAGAATGTTGTCTCTTGCAGTAATGTTGCTTATTCGCTGGTAAACAGTTAGCTTAAGTAGTTAGTTAGCCAGCTAATGCTAACATGACATTTGTGCTGCTTTCCTAAGGCCGTTACACAGCGAACACGACACGAATGAACAGCACGACAATGCAAAATATGCAGACATGATTTGTTTGCATCAAAACTACACACTGCCACAAAAAAGATGCGCAGAGTAACAGTCAGAAGGTCCTTGGTGGCTTTGTGCAGGATGCTTTCTACTTTAGTGGCATTGTGCAGGATGCTTACCACCATGGGGAAGGAGAATGGAGAGTTTCTCCACCTCCTCATTATGAACTCTGTATATTTCTCTAACATCTCGGACCTCTGAAGCTCAGTTTGAGCTTAGTTTGGAGATGCAGCTCCATACGAGACAAACTACAAAACAAACGGACGGAATGTCTTCAAGGTTTAAGTACGTTTTGCTTCTCACGGTATGAACAAACGAGGACATTTTGGAAAAATGAAAGTAGTGTGAAGTGCTCATCACTTCATTGATTCTGATCCTTTCGACGTAAAAAGTTCTAGTTGCTAGTTCTAGTTGCTGTTGCAGACTAACTCAGAGTACAGGGGATCCTTGTGTCTTTTTCCACCTTAAATAAACAGTAGACGCAGCTAAAGTTCTTTCCTAATAATCATCCATTTTCACCAGTAACACTCTCGCCATGCCATCGTTTGCCTGGCTCCATGCTTCAGTTGCCACTATGAGGTGCGGAACACATTTTTTTTCAACCAGAACATGTAAAGGAAGCATTTGTGTGTAATAGTAATTAATATTAAGCTGGCCATCTGTAGCTTTAGTTTACAAGTAGATTGAATGAAGTGGCTAACTTTGCTAGCTAGCTAACGAAGGCCGCAAATGCTCTTACTCTTTCTGCACTTTGGTCTGTGGTTCCTTGCTCTGATTTTTTATCATGATCTGTTTTTATTATGCACTTTTTCAGAACCTTCCCCCCATGCTTTTTGGAGGTTTTAAGGTTTTCTCCATCTCTCTCTAGCTAGGCCTTCATGGTTTACCTTTCCCTGTTGTTGGCATGATTATTTGTCCTGGGGGTGGTGGCGTTTGTGTGATTGACCAGTGACCAACCACTGAGGATACAGTGAGTCGCTAGAGTTTCTATGTATATGCACTCCTGTATATCATCTCCATTCATTTTCTGAGGAACCATGTCAGAAACGACAATGTGGCACGTGCGAAAAATGCTAGCTACTCATCTTGCTGACTAGTAAAATAATGACATCAAGTTTACGTAAAGCCAGCCTTACATTTTGAAATGTTCTCCACACTGTAATACAAGATAATACAAGCTGCTAATTGCATTGCGCCTTTGTTCAGGCCACTGTGAACACTGATGAATACACTTGTTCGAAATGACATGCTATTATCCTGCATAACACAGTTCCAATGAAGATGCTGTTCCTTCAGCTAACAAATCAAGTTAATTTGCCCCCCTCCCAGTTTCATAATGGACACTAATAAGAAATTGCCTTTAGCCTCCAGTAATGGTCCAATGTCTTTTTTTTTTTTTTTTTTTACTGGCCTTCCCCTTTCCCCATCATCCATCCATCTCTGTGCCTGCTCAACCAGAACCAGCATGATGATTGGTTATGAACAGCGCGTGTCATTGTGATGCTTTAGTGGCGCTTCGAATCACTTTTCATTTAAACTGTGCAGAAAATTGAAATTATTGGGGCTTAGAGGAAAACATTCAGCAGCCCAGCAAGTCCTCAAATTGCATGGCTCATGGTCAGAATATGAAGCGTTGAATTCTTTCATTGTATTGGCATTGTTGCACTGTTGAGTGGTATGCAGTAAACTGTCTTCTGTTTGTCTGAAAGTCAAGAAACTCTAAGGATTTTTTAAATTGTTGCTTCAGTTTTCTAGAATTTATGGTTTTAAAGTTTATAAAAGTTTTTTCACCTTCATTTGGTTTTCTAAAGAACCTTTCAGTTGGTAGTTATTTAAAAAACTGCTGTGAGAGATGTGCAAATCTGAAGTGCTATGCCAAAAAAAAAAAAAAAACATTTAGGAGTCTTTAGCTTCAAGAGCATAGTTATTTTTAAGTACTGTGCGAAAATACACAGTAAGTACTGTTGTGAAAATAACAGGTCATTAAAAAAACTCTTCGAGCCTTGAGCTTTTAACTGGAAATCAGCATAATTCATTAGGCTACATGCACAAGCACCATAAATTTCCAAACATGCTGTGGCAGTCAAGAATTATTTTAGAAGATGCAAGTAAATCATAGAGTTCTAAACTATAGAATAAAAAATGTGGGTATATGCAGCATATATTATGTATAAACTATCATCATTTTTGTCCAAAACTATTTTTGACTATTTTTGTGTTTCGCAACATCGAACAGGCAGGGAAGACTTCAGAGCGACAGAAAGTCTGGGCCTGCCAATCACGTTGTATTAGGCATTCTCTCTCTGTATTATTCTGGGTCGATATCTGTCAGAACCATTTGAGCACAAGTTAAAACAGCTGAGACCCATTCATTATTCAGGGGTAGCATCGAATGGCAGAGTCCTGAGAGAGATAGGTGGAGTTGTCAGATGAAATGGATTGATCTCTGAGAGACCCGACCTGTGTGCTTATTATTGGGTTTGGATGACATGAAGAGGAAATGTGAATGGACACTCTTGGAGATGAAATATGAGGGGACACTGGTGTGAGGCTGGATATCAATATGACAATACCTGAGCACTCGAAAAGTGAGATAAGGTGAAAGCTCTAGTAATACCAAGCTCGAGAAGAAAAGGTGAGAATTTTGGGAAGGTGCTGCTTTGTGAGGAAAAGTCGATAGTGGCATTGATCGGCACTGGAAAAGTTATTTCCCAAGGAAAATGTTTCAAATTCAACATTGTTGTAGGAAGAAAATAAATCATTATTAGAGTGAAGATTGAAGACAGGCCTAACCTTATGGCAACACAATAGGAAAAGCTTGCGGTCCACTATGAATTTATTTTTTCACAGCTTTTTTTTTGTCCTTTGCTATTGATTCCATTTATTTTATAATGGCAGTGGGTTACTGCTTACTACCACAAGTGAGTTGGATTGTGGAGAACAGTTGTTTTGTCACAACATGTGTTGATTCAGAGAAAGCCAGCCTTTATCAGACCACAACCTCATACCAGTACAACCTCCAGCAATCAGCCATCATTTTTTCAATCTGTTTTTTTACCACTGTAAACAACTGAATGGTAGTCTGAAAGCTAGTTACGTTTTGCACTCAACTCTGTTGGCACATGCAGCATAGATGATAGTGCAGATGCAAGAACTTACTCCTTTTTTCCTTTTGTAAATATGTTACTTGCATTAAGAAAAACCTAATCTTACCCAACCTTAC
>JAILXH010073303.1:8998-20668 GCA_023558415.1 Piaractus mesopotamicus | reverse complement strand
CCCCCCCCCCCCCCCCCCACACTCTCTCCAGCGGAGGTGTGTTCAGTACTGAGCAGAGTAAATACACGTAAAGCTGCTGGCCCAGATGGTATCCCCAAAAGAGTCCTCAGAGTATGCGCTGGACAGCTAGCATCGGTCTTCACTGACATCTACAACCTGTCACTGGCCCAGGCTGCTCTTCCCACGTGCTGGAAAGCTACAACCATCATTCCAGTGCCAAAGCGTTCTTCTGCAGCATGTCTGAACGCCTTGCATGATGTTTAGTCTACTGTTTTACTAACTGTTGCTAAATGTACTAAAAGACACATATTTGCGCCTGGGTAGCTAGCTAGCTGTAGGTTAATATCACTAATTAGAGTTTAATTACCTAGTGATGTGAGATATGAAGGCTGGTTTACAGTCGGACGGCGTTGATCGTGGCAGGAAAGTGTCACACAAAGGTAAACTGTTTTCTGCATAAACTCTATTAAACAGTATTGTACTATACACTCTTAAAACAAGGGGCAGATTATTCGAGGAGATAAAAGGACAGGAAGGGTTGCTAATGTCAGATACATGGCAATATCGATTGGAACATTTAAGTTTGCTAATTTAAAGGCTTTAGTTTGACTTTCATTTCTGTCAGAAGATATCTTGATATAATTTTGATGACAAAACAAGGATTACTTAAAACAGCCAAGTAAATTAATTAATGAAGTCATCAAGACAAAAACAGATAAACCGTTGTTTTAATCACATTTTCATGATATTTCATGATATAAGCATTGGTTATATTGGTTGAGTGATGATTAATTGCATTAATTTAAAGACGTCAGAATGGGCATTGGCTGGATTCATTCAGAACAGGTGTTAAAAGCAATGAAACCTTCAATCCATACTGCATTTGTGTTTGTAAGTAGAATAGGAGGTATTTTATTATGCTTTGAATTTGATGGAGTTATTAAATGCAATTGTCATGCATCCCTCCAACCTTGATTCTCTAGACTTCAATTCCCAGAACCCTCTGGGTGAACATGTGACTGTGACACCGCACCAGTCCATGTATCAGAGATCTGCCCCGCCTGACTATTGATTTGTTTCACCTGCTTTTATATATCATGTGATTATTTCAGTTTAGTATATGAGCCTGGGCTTTAGCTTAGCTCAGTGCAAGGTATTGCTTTTTTCACAATGCTACTGAGGGTTCTTTCCCGTGATCTGGTTCACTTCCATCTGTATTTTTTGTGTCTCACTTTTTGCCTGTTCACTTTTGGATTTTAGTTGTTTGTTGTGTTTGTTTATTGTTGTATGTGGCTTATTTGGATCTGACCTTTGCCTGTTTTTTGAACACAAGTTTGGATGTCGTAAAGCCTCTTTTGTTAATTTTAACTGCACGCATCTGACTAATTCTGTCACGTTACAACAGTTTTGTTTTGTGAAAAGAAAGTGAAGACTAATTAAAGCCTGGTCTGGAAGAGGACTAAATTTTTGGGATTTTGTTATTGACTAGGTCTCACTTTCATTTAGACTCGGTCTTGACATGGTTTCACTCTCATTTGGACTTGATTGTGACTTGGACTTGGTCCCCATTGGCCTTGATCCAGTCTCACCTTTAGTTTGACTTGGTCTTGACTTGGGCTCGACTAGTCATGGGCTTGGATTTGACAAAGGTGGTCTTGACTTTCTTTCTTTCTTTCTTTCTTTCTTTGTCTGTCCATCTATCTTTTTAATTACTGAGAGTTTAATATTCAGCATAAATGTTTTGCTCCTCACTCTCAGCATTCAGTGGGTGTTTCTTCTGGTACACTATTAATCAGTTTTAATGTCTGCAGTGCATTTTGTTTCTTGATATTTTTCATAATCAATTCATTAATCATAAATAAGAGCCCCCAAAACAATAATTAAATGTGTAGGCTTGTCACAAAACTACCCCCTCCTGGGTTTGTGCAGTAGTGTATGTTTTGTATGTTTGTCCAGTTCCACCCTGGCTCCACACACTCCTCCATTACACACAGCTGCAGATCGTCCTCTGGACTAATTACGTCTCCTAAACGTACCCCTCTTTTGGACTGTTAGTTTGTGAAGTTTCTGTTTCTTCTGACTTCTGAGCTGTGCTTTTCTTTATGTTGTTTCCCGTGTTTTAACTCTTACTTTTTCTTTCTGATTTTTGACTGTGGATATGCCTCTGATGTTGCCTGTCTGTGTTTTGACCCCTGCCTGTTGTGTATATGAGTGCTGGACTGCCTAAAATAAAGCCATCTTGCACCTTCAACTGACCTACATGCCTTTGACATTACAGAAGACTTTGACTACCAAGGTTGCAGCACCATTAAGCCTGTAACCACTGCCAGCTTACCCCAGCTTCTACTACAGGAAGCTGGAGCTGTGGAGAGTGTTCATGGGTGAGTACCTCTAATATTTGGCCCACTTTAGGAAAAAACCCCGTTAGGAAAAAGCCCTGTTTTGATTTGTGGCTGCGACTCTCCTCAGCCAGCTTTCTGGAAAAGAGCTGGGGCAGTTGTGGGCTGGAGATTAGGGAACCAGCCTTGTGACTGGAAGGTCACCAGTTCGATCGCCTCAGCTGACAGTACGTGACTGAATTGCCCTTGAGCAAGGCACCTAACTGCTCCCCGGGTGCCGTGGATAGGGCCGACCACCGCTTCTCTCACTGCCTCCTAGTGTGTGTGTGTGTTCATTAGTGTGTATGTGGTGTTTCACTGCACGGATGGGTTAAATGAGGAGGTCTAATTCCGATGTGTTCAGACACAGTTGGCTAAAAGGTTCATTCATTCATTCATTTCACTTTAGTAAGTTGTTCCAGTCTAAAGTGGCTTTTGTGGTTCTGTTATTGCAAAGGCCTGCCACAGATGGACAGCTCACGTGTGGCCTCAATTAGCAAGGTGGCCCACTCACTGGAGAAGTTCTGGAGCCTCTTTCAGTCTGCTTTTGTCCACTGCTGGAAGAGGAGGAGGCTTCCCAAGGATTTTTTTGGGGTGCTACAGCACTTTCACTCTACTCCCTGTGTCCCACACAGAGTCCAAGATTGCAGACAAGGGACCACGTAGGGCTCTAGAGCACCAGCAAGCCAGCACTGGGTTCCACAGCACCACCCAGAGCTCCAGAGAATGCCAGTGGGACAGCAATGTCTGCCCTAAAGACTCTGCCCACAGCTATGGAGAGCATTGGCCTTTCAACACCTGCCTATATAATGCCACCCCAAGCAACCACACCAAGACACCTCATCTGTGGTGAATCAAAGAGCCACCTTCTCTGTGGTGGCTTCTCTAGCCACCTCCCCTGGTGTGGCAACCACAACTGGAGCTGACTCTCCAGATCCTGCTCCCCAGGAGGCTCCAGTTTCTGCTCACTGGGCAACTCCCATTCCTGCCTCCTGGACGGCCCCTCCTGTTCCAGCTCCCAGGGCTGCTCCAGTACTGGTCTCCTTTCCAAGCAGGCCTGCAGTGCTGGCTCAATGCAGGGCTCCTGTTCCAGTACTCCAGGCTGCACCAGTGCTGGATCCTTGCGTGTTTCCTGTGTCAGCTCCCCATCCTGATCTGGTGTTGGCATCCTGAACTGCCGCTCCTCCAGTGCTGATTTCTTGTGCAGCTCTTACACCAGCTCACTGTGCTGATTTGATGCCTGCATCCCGAGCTGCTGCTCATTCAGTGCTGGTTTCCTGTGCGGCCTCACTTTTACATCAATTCAACTCGACATTCACCATCACTGCGCGTTGCTGAGACCTCAAACATTTAGGCTGATGTTTCTGTACTAACAAATAAGAAGCAACTTATTGCAACCGCTCCGTGTTCGAAGAGATTTTGAAAAGGATTGACTGAACGTGGCCGAGGCTGCAGCGTCAAAGAAAAGTCTGAAAACAAAGATTAAATAATCTGAGGACGCAAACCAAAGACCGAATAACGCAAGACCAGCTCAGCCAGTTTACATTGAAGTCCCTGTAGTTACTGAATAATAACCCTTAGTGTGTAATACGCCCAGGATTTTAAGGGGTTAAAATGTATTGCTTGCATGATTATGCTACATGTGATGATTCATAGTGATCATCACTACTAAATAATTTGGTGTCAGTGCACGCCTGGGTTTGATCCAGTTTATAAAGTCATATCCTTTTCTAAAAAGTCAAAGTCAAGGTTTAGGTTAATTTCATTTAGTAGAAACCCCTTTTACGTGTGTCCTTTTGCAAGGACTATTCCTAAAGACGGAAGCTAGTATTCTGACTGAGGTATTGATCGAGCTAGGTTTTCTAAATAGGAGTTGCAAGCTAGAGAGTTTTCAGTAAAGCTGCATTATGGACCATAACGTTGACTCGCCTAATTTTTTGGGGATATCCCCCAACATAATATTTTGTTTCACGTCATCTAGTAATGTAAGAATATCTATAAACTCTACAGCCATCATGTTTCAGTTAAAGCCTTGATACTCTTAGCTTGCTGCAGCCCCACCCTGATGGCCAGCCTGACAGGTGGAAGGCTGTGAAAATGAAAATGCAATCAGCATTTTCAAAACCATTCTGTCTCAGAATTAACACAGTAAGAAAGAAAATGTAATTGCAAAGAGAAGTGCTGCCTTCCTTTTTTACATTTGATTTTACCATCTTTCTATTGTAGTGATCTTTTTGATAATGCAGTTCTAAATGACTGTCTTATTAAACAATAAATTAATACTTGCTTTTATATATCTTACCTCAGTTTTCTCTTCAACTTCACAAATATGTTAATGAGCTCCTCCATTCCATTGTCTCCAGGATTATTCCCTCTGAGATCCAGCTCTATCAGGCATGATGAGGGGTTTGATTTCAGAGCTGAAGCCAGATCAGCATATCCTTCCTCTGCTATACTGCAGAATGAAAGACTGGAAAGAGAATATACGATGGTTTTACTAAAACAGCATGATTAAACTTTGTTCTGCTTTTAGATAATGGTTCAGATATGTGTTTTCATTTAGATTTTGTATAATCACACTGTTACATGTTTATGAATTTATCATTTTTTAACAGGAAACAACTAGAACTCACTACAATTTCTGCATTTTACAGCATTGATTGTTCAGTAGAGAACAGATCTTTTTCACTCCAGAGTTTCCTAGTTTATTCTCACTCAGATCCAGCTCTATCAAGTGTGAAGGGTTTGAACAAAGAGCTGATGATAGAGCAGCACAGCCTTTCTCTGTAACACTGCTCTTATTCAGCCTGCAGACAGAGAGGAATGGTGGAGAAAAAAAACTTTGTAGTAGTGCAAATGATAGTAATGTTAATTTTACAATTAACAAACTACCAATGGATAATACTAATAACTTATATATGTTTGAAAACATGAACATATAATCCAAATTTACTGAATTACACACTTCAGTATTTGAGTTCTGCAGTGTAAATCCTCCAGTAGATCAGAGATCTTCTTCACTTCTGAATCTCCTTGGATTTTCCCCCTCAGATCCAGTTTTGGCAGAAGTAAGGGGTTTGTTCCTAGAACTTTATTCAGAAAAGTACAGGCATCCTCTGCAGTAGAGCTTTTCAGCAGTCTGTAGAATGGGGAGAAAAAATCACTCACATTATTAGGAAGTAAAAATCAATAGAAGTAGATAAAATTGACCTGCCGTTCCACCATTTCTTTGCATTAATCCCCCTTTTTTAAAAACATCTCCCTTGACATTGCAAATTCTCTTTCATCCTTCTCTCCTGCTACACTGGTAACAATAGCAGAGTTGATTAAGAAATCTAAGCCAACATACTGTGGTGTCTTCCATGGGCTGTGCTGCTATGGGGAGCTAAGGGGCAAGGCCATGCAAAGTGGCTCTTGGAGCATGTCACACTCCTGGGTAAGAAGGACACTCACTGTTGCTGTTCTTACTGCTAGTTGTATTGATCAGAGTAAACTGCATCAAAGGGAGGTGTGCGACACAGTGTCGTGTCCTTCCAATTTACCCCCTCCCTGTGTTTTGTGTCAGGATTGGCACTGGGCTGGGCATTTTTTGCTGTCTGTTGAAGTGCCTGTTCACAATAAAAGACCATTTGCTATACATGCTATATTTTCCCTTCTTCCCTTTTACCTTCTACGCCAGTGTTACAATACTTTGTTAGACCCACGCTAATGTGTGACAGAGAGAGCCATCCCTAGCTTATCAATATTTATTTTGCTGCCTGCTATATCTCAGTCAATATCTCAAAACTGTTGTTGTTACACTTATTTTTAAAAAGTCAGTTCTGGTTCATAATTATTTAATTAATTAATTAATTAACAGTACTTGGCATGATATATGACTTTCTTGCAATGTGATGGCATCTACCTCAGTGTCTTCAGTTTACAGTTTGGATCCTCTAGTAAATCAGTGAGTCTCTTCACTCCTGTATCTCCAGGATCGTTCCCTCTGAGATCCAGCTCTTTCAAGTGTGACAAGGGGTTTGATTTCAGAGCTGAAGCCAGAGCAGCATATCCTTCCTCTATTATGCTGCAGAATGAAAGACTGGAGAAACAAGTAAAATTACAATCAAATCCTAAATTCTCAATTCATTGTGATTACAGTTTAGACTCATTAAAACACTTACTTTAGTTGTTCAAGTATGCAGTTTCGTTCATTTAGTAGATTAGAGATCTTCTTCGCTCCAGAGTTTCCTAGTTTATTCTCACTCAGATCCAGCTCTAGCAGGTATGATGGATTTGAACAAAGAGCTGATGATAGAGCAGCACAGCCTTCCTCTGTAATACTGCACTTATTCAACCTGCAGACAGATCATGTTAATTTCTATAATGTACTACTTCATAGACTGTATGTTGACCAAATGAATCAAAAACAAAAATGCATCACTTCAGTTTGTTAGGTCTGCAGTGTGATTCCTTCAGTAGATCAGAGATCTTC
Organism: Piaractus mesopotamicus; assembly: GCA_023558415.1. Taxonomy (NCBI): domain Eukaryota; kingdom Metazoa; phylum Chordata; class Actinopteri; order Characiformes; family Serrasalmidae; genus Piaractus; species Piaractus mesopotamicus. The sequence continues at coordinate 13,816 of JAILXH010073303.1, read as the reverse complement.
TTCATTTCTGAATCTCCTTGTATTTTCCCACTCAGATCCAGCTCTCTCAGCAGTAAGGGGTTTATTCCTAGAACTTTAGTCAGAGAATCACAGACTTCCTCTGCAGTAGAACTTTTCAACAGCCTGCAGACAAAGAATAATTTATCACATTCATTTATCACATTGATTTTTCATTGTAATGTTCAGATAGTTTCAAAGCTAATATGATATTAAATTATCTGAGTAAGATAAACACACATTGTATGTTTTTTACATTCAGGCCCTGATTTACTATGAGCCTTTTAAGTTAGTTTAGATATTTACTTTATGACTCTGGTTCCACCACTTGAATTACAGTAGTCTATGATACATATTCTGTAAGAAAAGGAATGATTTAAACAAGGAGCACACAGTTTGGCAATAACTAAGGATATTTTCTTATTTTCTTTAGGCTCATTATGCTTCTAATTTTCTGAGCATTTCCTCTATTTCATTTTTTTGTTTTCCTGAGCCTGGTTTTTTTCATCAACTCCATCACAGGAAATACTGACTGTGCATTAGCTTGCAAAGTAGATTAGCACCTATCCTTTATTTCTATTAATTTACAAATGCAAGTGCCATCATCCAAATAATTTTTAGGCTTATTAAATTGCACTAAATGTGCACTAAATCTGTACTAAATTAATCTATTTGCATTGACACTGCCAAATATTTTACACCCATATGAAGGAATGTCCAAATTGTATATTTATTAAGGCAAACACAAAAAACATTTTACTCATTTGGAAGATTGAATGCTCTGAAGTATATCAGCTTCGACAGTTTTGTGAGTGTTGCATGTGTTTTTAAATCAGGCCAAAATGTTTACAGAGCAATGTTATCAGGAAGACTTCAAAAACAAACAAAACAATAGTGCAATTAAAAATTATAATCATAGAAAATCAATTAATCTGAAAATCTATTGTGTCAGAACATACCTATGCACAGGTTAAGATATTAAAAAATTTCAACAGCCTGAAGAAAGGGCAAAAATTATTTACATTGATTAAAACTTTAAATTGATAATTTAAAAGAAAAATACTCTTTCTCCTGTTCATTTATTACAGTGTTGGTAAATTTGGTAAACAGTTTAAAGTGAGCTACAGTAAAGATTAGAAGTAGTGGGCCCTGAATTTCACCTCAGTGTTTTCAGTTTACAGTTTGGATCCTCTAGTAGATCAGTAAGCGTCTTCACTCCTGTATCTCCAGGATCATTCCCTCTGAGATCCAGCTCTATCAGGTGTGATGAGAAGTTTGATTTTAGAGCCGAAGCCAGAGTAGCATATCCTTTCTCTGTTATACTGCACAGTGCAAGCCTGGAGAGAAAACAAAAATTCATGGCAGAATACAAAAAAATTTTTTTCCCCAAATGTGAGTAAAATCTGAGGCTGAAAATACTATCATATAGTAAGAAACAACATCATGGATTGTTCTGGATTCTTTTATCTTGAAGTGAACCATATCATTGATCTTCAAAAAATTGATAAAAGCATTCATCCGTACATCTTCAGAGCTACTGCAGTATTATTGATGAGAACTAGTGAAGCTCCCTTCACACTTACCAGTGTCTTCCTGGTAAACCTAGGTGTGATTGTAAAGCCTGAATATTTCATAGCGTGGTGCTTTACAGATCAGTGCAGGGGGTGTATAATATCATACTTATATGTATTATGAATCTAAGTTTTGTGTGTGGTTTTACTTCGGTGTCTTCTGTGAGTCTTTTTGTGCTCTTAGATGTTCAATGATTTGTTTGCATTTTTGCACATGGTGGTGTGCTGTTACTGCACTGCAGCTAACTTATCATATTATTGCATCATATTGGACACTGTTCATAATCATTTTTACTTAGCTGCCTACCTAAAAATCACGTTTTTTTTTTACATTTATTGTTACAAGTATGTTTTTCTGTTATGTTTCCTTATTTTTACTGTAATATTTACTTATATTTTATTACTATTTGTAATCTATGCAGTCTACTTATATACACTGAGCCACTCATATTGCACTGCCACTTTATTTTGTTTCATATCTCATTTTGCACTGCCACTTTGTTTATTTTGTTTATCATATCTCGTATTGCACTTCCACTTTGTTTATTTTGTGTATCATATCTCATATTGCACTACCACTTTGTTTATTTTGTTTATCATATCTCATACTGCACTGCCACTTTGTTTATTTTGTTTATCATATCTCATACTGCACTGCCACTTTGTTTATTTTGTTTATTTGTCCACTAATACTGCACATTGCACCGTCACTTTGTTTATGCATCCATAAATGTCAAATTTTTAAAGGTAAACTGCACAACTGTTAACATTTATTGCTACAGTCCATAGTCAGTAGTTCATTCACTGGAGGGACAGGAACCACTGCATTGTCTCCAGCATAGTATTCATGCAATTACTTTGTATTTTTGTACTGCACATTACTCTTATTGTTTATTGTTTTAGTATATTTTATTCTATTATTTAGCTCTACTTTCTCTTTACATATCTGTAAATAGTGTACGGCATACGTTGCTCATGTTCATTTTGCTCTTGTTTTGCTCTTTACTGTACTTTGTACTGTTGCAATAGAAGAATTTTCCTCTGGGATTAATAAAGTCATCTATCTATCTATCTATCTATCTATCTATCTAGATTTTTTAAATTATGTTTCTTTATTAATGCCTTTGCTGCTGCTATAATGTATGAATTTCCCTCTGGGAGTGATCTACATTATAAAATACATATTACTATTAAACAAATACGCTGACTAATGAGCATTTATTCCACCATATAAGCAAAATAAAATAAAGGAAGTAAAAATAAGATTAGATATACTTCCATAATTAAGACTTTGTGGTTGATTAGCTTAATCTCACACTGATAATATGAAAGAAATCTTACCTGTCATTTAAGTAAATTTAGTCTAAGAAAACAAAAACTCAAGTTTTTTAAACAAAATCATGTGTTATAATTATTAGCACCCTTGCATTCAGCACCTTGTGCAACCTGTTTTGCCAACATAACAGCACTGAGTCTGCTTTTAAAGTGCTTAATTAGATTGCAGAATACAGAGCATGAAATCTGAAAGCTCTCCTCAATACAAAAGCTCTTCATGGGTTCTAAGTGCACTCTTCTGGACTGTCCTCTTCAGCTCACCACACAGGTTCTCAAAGGGGGTTTAGGTCAGGGAACTGAGATCATGTCATGACATGATGGTGAAATGTTAGTATGTATACATGTGTGTCAAATACACTCATCAAACAAACCTGATCCAACACCACACATACTACTATTCTACTACAGAGTCAGTATTTCTATTGTGCTGAGAGGCATACTTAAATATTATTTGTTCACCAGCTGTTCTGTGTTCAAAAACTGATCAATGATGAATGAGATTTTACTCACTGTAGTTTTTCCAGAGTGCTCTTTGAATGCATTAGTAATTCAGAGAGGTGCTCCACTCCTGAGTTTCCTACTTTATTCCCACTCAGATCCAGCTCTCTCAGGTCTGATGGATTTATTCTGAAAGCTGAAGCCAGAGCAGCACAGCCTTCATCTGTAATACTGCAGTTACCCAGCCTGCAGAGAAAGAGAGAGAGTAGTTCCCTTCATATTTCCTTTGACTATTTTATTTCATTTACATGGTTTACATTTACTTAATTTATATTTGTAGAGAGAGAGAGAGAGAAGTATGCACTTATTTCTCTGTGCAGTGTTCACTCAGTGTTTTAAATCTAAGGGTTTCCCAGCTAAACCCAATGACTGTATATATGTATAGAAACTATATTACTGTTCACTGGCTTTGTAATGCTAAGAAGCCTGAAGTTGGCCAAACTGAAAAATGGCATATTATTCATGCTTGTGTAGTAAATGCACATATCATACACAGAGACTCCCTGTTTTCACAGACAGGAGGTGCAGGGTGTCTTTCTGAAGTCTCACCTATATTAGTTACGGACATGCCCCCTCTTCATACCAGGAATGTGAACAGCACGCCCAAAGCCATGAGGGGGCATGAGGGGGCAATGCCCCTTCACATAGAATACTGTGCTCCCCATGTTTTGTGTTTGTGTTATTTGTCTTGCAACTTCATTTTTATTTATTTATTCTGCAAGGAAGACTGTTCAAACTGCTTTCAAATCCCTTATGTGGATTTTCTAGCTGAGCAAGCCTAACGTGAGCTCATCAGATTAAACTGTGTGCTGCCACCAGGTGAGTTCATTTTCTGTTGATGAAAGCTTGACATTTTAACTTGGTTTTCAATATCTAGCTTTTCCAAGGGTCCACCACCCATTAGCCCTGCATTATTGCAAACCAGTCCTGTCCAGTTATTAAAAACATAAAAAACATGGAAGAGAGTTCATTTAAGTTTAGCTTGGTCTGTTCAGATAGATAGCATTGGCTTCATCGGAGTTAACAAAGGCTGAGTTTACTGTCGCTAAACAGATTGGCGAAACAATTTGACCAATCGTTGGATAAAGGGATTCGTGCCCCCTCAGTCATTTCTTTCACCCCTTGCCTAATTAATTTTGCCACCTGGTGTATGACTGGTGTGACAGAATTTGACATTGTTCATAAGCTCAATGGAAGTGCCAAATAATAAGCAATCAAACATGTATTTTATACTATTAGCATATTATTTTAAAGTGTTCAATGCAGAAATATTTACCTTATATGTAGCTATTGTTTGTAAAATACAGAGGGAAATATTAACATGGGGTATTAACTTGAAATAGAAATTCTAGTTTGGCCTGACCTCGGTTCATGTACTTTAGCTGTGAGTGGGGAAGTCAGTCATTAGAGGGCCTCA
>JAILXH010073268.1:1299-12907 GCA_023558415.1 Piaractus mesopotamicus | reverse complement strand
TCTCTCTCTCTCTCTCTCTCTCTCTCAGGTCTGTTAAGTATAGTATATATAACCACAGCAGGTGTTCTGCTCTTAAAGCCTCAGGTGTACTTTTAATGCTGATAAGTGCAAATCCCAGAGCAGCGTTAAGCAGATGTCGAGCCATTTACAGAGCAAAATGAATTAATTTCTCTCTCTTTCTCTCCCTTGCAGTTCACCTTTTTCAATAACTTTGCTGTGCTGTTCCACATTGCCTTCTTCAAACAGGACCTGAACCTCCTACGCAAGGTAAGTTGAGCCAGGTGCTTTGCATGCATATGACACATTTCCCTATGTGGATAGCATTAACCCCTTAAAGCAGTGGTTTGCACAATATTGTGTACAACAGGCACAATTTTGTCCTTTTCCAGAGAGCAAAGGGCTTTTTATCATTAATTAACTGTTTTAAAGTGCATATTATAGGTCAACCTAAAAGTGCATTTTGAATGTTTGCCACAGTTGTATTCATTAAACATAGATTTTGCTATTGTTTCATATCCAGTATTGTGAATGTATTTATCATTCGTCAATTTAATATTATTATATGAGATAGTTGGCGGCACGGTGGCGCAGTGGCGCAGTGGGTAGCGCTGTCGCCTCATAGCAAGAATGGCCTGGGTTCGATTCCTGGCCGGGCAACCAGGGTCTTTTATATATTCTATGCATATTTCTCCCCGTGTCTGTGTGGGTTTCCTCCGGGTACTCCGGTTTTCTTCCACGGTCCAAAAACATGCAGTCAGGCTCCAGCACCCCACCGTGTCCCAGAAGGATAAGCGGTTTAGAAAATGTGTGTGTATGTGTGTGTATACTGAATTACTTATAATTGGTAGCTTATAACATTCAAATTCAGTGCACCTGACTCTCCACCTGGCTCATCACGATTCACTGATGCTGTGAGAGTTTAAGCTCTGCATTTTGTAATATTGTGTTTGCAATAAGATGTTTAAATTGCTCCCAATAATAAACCAAAGGCTTTAAGGAGTGGATATTCATTATTAATATTATTAATTTATATATTCTATGCATATTTCTTTATTATGTCCCCTCTTGTACAGAGGATGTCGTCGCTGCTGATTCTCTCTCAGGCAGTAAATCAGTTCACTGAGGTTTTCGTGCCATATATTGTGGATCGTTTCTACAGCTCAGCGGAGAAGGAGCTGAAGGAGGATGACCCAGAGGCTGACCACCTCCAGGCTGAGGGCAGCCTGCCCGCATTTCCTGTGAGCTCCTCACACACACTGAAATCAGCCATGATTAGGGGTGTAAATCTCTGACCTCTGACAATCATTTCATATAATTCTTCAGGGCATAACTGTGTACATCATGAAATCCCAAATTTGATCATGATTTGATTTGATTATTTTGGTACAATGCAGAATTATCAAAAATAGACTGAATTGCTTGTAATATTTTTTAAACTCCATGCTCTTGACTCCCTCTTGACCTGCTCCATCATGTTTCACCAAAGATGTGAGAGTATCAGCACTGCATTTTGTAATATTGTAATTGTAATAAGATGTTTAAATTGGTCTCTGCCATTCTGTCCTTTATTTTTTTTTTCTTTGACCTCTGTCAATGTACGTTTATGTGTGTGTGTATTCAGGGTCTGTTTGCCGAGTATATCGAGCTGTTGGTGCAGTTTGGTTACCTGAGTTTGTTCTCATGTGTGTATCCGCTCACCGCCGTGCTGCTGCTGCTGAATAATATCACTGAGATCCGTGGAGATGCCTATAAAATCTGCTGCCTATTCAGAAAGCCCTTCTCACCTCCTGAGAGTGGCATGGGGGTGTGGCAGGTGAGATGGGAAGGGGCCATATGAGTTCTTATGTAACCTACAAGGTTGGACACTAGAAAAATCCACCCACGGATCCAGCAAAGGCTGTATATGTGTGAACACTTAATGACTTACCCTTTGTTCACATTAGCAGACAATAGAGTGAAAGACAACTAGTCATTTCCTATGAACGTAGGTGAATTGTAGCTGCGAGTTAGCAACAAGTGACAAGCAAAACAGTGATAATTTAAGATTGTCAAGCTACAAATTGAACTGAGATTAAATGTGGTAAAGCCACAGTCTAAATGATTGGCTATAACAAATTCTAAGGACCCAGTTGCAGACACAAGGTTCCGAGGTCCCCATCTCTGTTCTCTGAACTTTTTTACATTTTCTTGACAAAAGCTGGCCAGTGTACATGCCTACAAGTGACAGCAAGGGCAGCCTCGAACCTATCAAGCCCCAAGTGTTTGCCATTTAAAGTGTGCCACCAGAAGTGAGCTGCTTAGGCACAAGAGGAGCATTTGAGAGAATCACTCCATTCACTTCTCAAAAATAAATGCACCCCTGAGCCGATTTAGATTCCCATATGGGCCCTGTTGTCTTCTAGAGGGAATGGACTTTCTGTCCTTTGATCTGCAAGCCTGTGATTCACTTTATGGCTTCACAATAAAGCTTCAGGCTTTCCGATGTCTGTAAAAAAAGCTATGACTCGAAAGACTGTATTGTAATGTTTGGAGTAGAAGTTTATTATAATACAATAATAGTAATAGTAATAATACTTATGGCAAGCAGTAACTGATTTCATTAAAATACGTTTGATGTTATGTTTTAAGCATGAAAAAGTTTTAATAATGTACTGTGGTGCTGAATAGCACATGATATTTTGTTATGATGGCTTCAAAACATTACAAAAATTTTGCTGAGTAGCGCCTACAAACCGTATGGTTGTTTACACCCCACACCGGGGTTTTGCATCATTATCCAGTGCTGTCCACTGCGTGAGACGGCAATAAGGAAGTGACACCACTAACCTCACCTGGTCCCTACTTTAAACAGTGGAATGAATGCGTCCAGTTTCTACATGCTGTCAGTGAAACTCCCACAAGTGGCAAACTAGAGGCGACATTAGTGGCTTGTGACTTCCTGATGTGAACATATGGTTAATCTGACTTCATATTGTATAAAAATAATTAGGTCTATTGTTTGAATGATTTCAGTTTTGTTGGTTAGGGCAGTTAATCTTGAATGTGTGGCTTTGCATAAGTTCAAGACAGTTGTGTAATCTTTCAAAGCACTAACAACAATTAACTCCAACTGTAGCTAAGTGTGTGTATGTAAATTGTGCAGGCAGCATTTGAGGTGTTGGGGTTTGTATCTGTCGTGTCGAACTGCTGGTTGTTGCTCCTGGCCCCCCGAGTTCAAGCCCTAACTGACGACGCTGGGCTCAGTCCAGCTACTGTGGTCATCTGCGCTGTTATGGTGGAGGTTAGAGCTCTCACATGCATGCACACTGAAATCCACATGCACATACAACCATACACACAGACACAGCTAAACACTCATGTCTCTAGCACCCACAAGCAGCACCAGTAAAGTCATTACAAACAGTCTATCATTGTTGTTTGCCGAAGGAGTTGAAAACAGTGACATTGTCCAAACACCTACATGACTTGGCAGGTCTACTGAGTTACACATAATAGTTCATATATTTATTCCATAATATAGCATTTACAGCACCTACAATCCTTCATTGTTCATTAACCACCAGAGAATTCAGATTAGAAAAATACATTTCATTCAGTGAGGATTAAGGTCATTAGTTGAAGTCATGCTATGTCAAATGAGTGGGGTTGAGTTAATTATTGTCAGTGTTAACAGCAACATTAGTGGCATTAGGTTGATTGTTAATGTTAATGCCACATCAGTGTTTTAACTTGTAAATGTGTTTGGCTTTCTCAGCATGTTCTGATCCTTGTGAAACTCATTTTGGCATTTATGATTCCTGATGAACCGGATTGGGTCAGAATAAAGAGGGAACAGATTGAATATCGCTCCATGAAAGCTGTCAGCCAACAGGTGAGCATTACCTTATTAATAATAATGTATAGTGCTCATGTCGCAAGTCTTCTAGGAGTCTTTTCTGTGGCTGGTTAAGCTTTAGTTGAATGTCATCTAAAGCAATCGTGTACGGATAAAGCCTAATATGCTCAAACTGTATGAAAATGCTCGGTCCATGCTACATGAAATGCAGCTGTCCGTACAGACAGCTCTGTCTACGCACAATTATCAAACACACTGAGAAAAAGATTTGCTAAAACTGTGCACTAAAGCTAAAGGCAGGTGATAATGTATATGTGTAGTCCAGCACGGTCTCTCTACAGTCTATTTTACAAAGACAATTTAAAAATCAATGTTTTAACGTTTATACCTCACAGTTCCTTTTAGTCAAGAAGAGTAAAGCATATACGTCAATGTTTTTTTGCCTCAGTTTGCCTCTTTGTCTTCCCCCACATTGAAGAAAGGGTTGTGGTTGTGTTTGTGTGTGATTAAAAATGGGAATCGAATGCTATCGGTGCATTTTTATGAGGACGAATATGAATAAATGAGCACGGCCGGATATCAGTATCAGTATTGATGCATCCCTACTGTCTAACAATACTGTCTTCTTTACAATTATAAATACTCTAGGATTAAAATTTCACTTTATTGGAAACACCTACCTTGTACTTCCACTGACTGGCCACTTCATGAGCTCCACTTACCTTAATGGTGCTTGTAGATGAACATTTACAGACTGTAGCCCATCTGCCCTCTACCCCATTCTTTATTGGTCAGTTTCTAGACCACCGGACCACTGTTGTTCAGATATTGCTGAGGGGATGCTGCTAGGTTGAGAGTACACAACCAACCAAAAATATCCAACCAAGAATCAGAAACTGACCATTGAAATCACAAACTGTGCATCAACACATGGGCTACAGTTTCTAACATAACAGAGGAGTTTCCAATAAAATGTCCAGTAAGTGCAGGTTATGCGTTAAAAGTGAAAGGTCTGTTCAAGGTGTTAAGGTGTGCATTATGGCTAGAATTAGGGAATAGCCAGCTGAGTTAATGCTTGGTTGACCAACATTTATATGAATAAATGTTTTCTCTTTTACAGCTTTATGCCGTGGTAAGGCTTTAAATGATTCATTTGTATAGGTTAAGTGAAATTTAGTTTAAAATATTTCATTATCTATGCGAAATGCAGTTAATGAATTCATTTCCATCCATTTCAATTAGATTCATGATGGATTATGCATGATGTATTTCATCCAGCAATGTTTCAACATTAATTACATTTTCTAATGGCATTAAAGCTTAACTTTTATAAAGTGTACAGTATGCTTTTTTCTTGTCACCTGTTATCAGCCTTTGTATATTTGCATTGTAAAGTTTTTTACAGACTGTGTGAAGCCTTTGGCACACTGACCTCATTAACTATTTGTTAGAAGCTGCACTGTTGACTAAAAGTCAGTCTCCATTTTTTTTCTAGAAAGTGGGAAATACCAGGGCCTCTGAGCTTCCGCCAATGAAATCCTGATTCCAGTTGTATGGAGACAGAGAAACACAAACACAGAGGTGTGGTGTTACTTGCCTGCGAAGCCATCACTTTCAACCATTGTTTACTTAGCTTGCTGTTGCACCACAAGGTGCAGCGTTTCAAAGGGTGGTGCCCATGGCCGTAAGGCAGTATGGATCAACCTAAAAAGTTGGACTCGATGTCTCCCTCTGGAGGACTACTGTGGTATAAGGTTTAGGAGATCAGGAGATGTTTATTATTTATATTTAAGAAACTGAACACATGAGCAAGTACACTTCCTGACCACTTCATTAGGACCCCCTCTTTTGTAGCTCCACCTTGCAAAAAATCAACAAAAGATCAACGTCAGTCCTGTGGTCAGAAACTAATGATGGTAGGTGGAGCTCATGAAGTGGCCAATGAGTGGAAGATGTACAAGGTAGGGGTCTCTAATAAAGTGAGTTGGGAAGTGTACACTAAGCTGGATACATGAGTTGGTGAGCTAAAATTACAGTGCAATTTACAGAAACCTGTGTTAACCATACTGCAGCGTTTCCTCATTAATCCCTAAGTTTTTGTTCAAAGAATGCGTCCACATCTGTGTTCAGCTGTGGTATTTTAAAACTTTGTTTCGTTTTAAACCAAACTTGACTTATATGAGGAAATGGTACATATGTAATAAGTCATTACACTGAATTGTATTATCATGGATAAAGGCTTTCACCACCCAAGGGAAGACAAATAGCATCACGTATATGCTGTACATTTATCAAGTATGAAGAATGTGTTTATATCCAGCATTTCAAGATTTTATTGTACTGTGTCTTCTAGCAACCAAAAAAATTTTGCTAACAGCAGTATCTGCCTTACGATGCCTCAGTTAACGTTATGCAGTTGTCTAGCATTTGCGATTCGTTGCCTTCACTAAATTATATATGCACTGCTGAAGGGTGCCTTAGAGTGCAGCTATTATAAGAAACCAAACTGCAGAATGAAAGAGTGAAATCACACTAGGGCTGCAATGAGTCACTGTGCTATACAGCATTGTACTGATGATAAATAAAACCCAACATAACTTTTACAGCTTGGTTCGCCTGGTATGTTATAAAAAAAAACACAACACACACATTCATTTGGTTTAATCCATTTTAATAAATAAATACAAAAATAAATTAATCTCATTGAGACAGAGTCATAGATTTAATAAGGGTCAATGGGACTATAGACATGTCCAGCTGTCATTCTCCCATGTGGAGTGGCTGCAACTGGTCAGTAAACGGGAGACTCAAGTCAAATGAGAAAATGAAAAGCAAAAAAAAGTGAGGGGTGAGTAAAGAATGGTATTCATGACTTGTACAGTCTTTCTGCTTTTCTTCATGTTTTTTCATATACAATTAGATATTCACAGCAGACCTGCAGTCATAAAGTGTCTGAGTTGTAGTACAGGATCAGGTTCACTCTTTAAACACATGGTCTTCTTTGGAATTTGAATAAAACTTTGTTAAAAAAATAAACTTCTTTGTTGGGTAGGATCATTTGTATTAACAGAACCTTTGCAGAAATTCTCCATATGATATACTCTTAACAATCAAGGTGCCTGATGGAACCTAACCGGTAAACTGCCATTGAAGAACAACTTTTGTTCCCTAAAGAACCTTTCAATTGACAGTTTTTGAAAGAATCTTTTTTTGTAAATTAAATGTGTGTGAAGACCATTTTTAAAGCTTGAAGAACCTCCATCTTTAAAGCTAATTATAGCGTTAAAAACAGTTATGAGTGTCGAGAAAGACCCTAAATGCTTTACCTTTGCAGCATTTTTCTGTAAGTTAAGAATGTAGACAGAGGGAAACCTGATCCTGAAGCACAACTCTTAGTCATAAACATTACATGGCTAATGACGCTGGTCAAACTAAATATTTGTCCTGACCTTGGATATAAATGTTCATGGTTTGCTCATATAAATGAGCATTTACAGTGTATCTTGATAACAGAATCAAAACCTTTCAGTTGCTGTTAGAAATATTCAATATTGACCCATTACTGCAAGTTCTCTCAAAGCACCTAGTACATTATAGCATATTTGACTGCACTGTTCATAGGCTGCTTTTGGGCCAGCTTATCTGTGGTTTATTTGTGTGCCATGAATGTGTTCTGTTTGCATTTGTGTTTCAGCTGTGCCATATCAAATAGTAAACTCACAAGACTGATTTGATCACACGTGAAAGGAATCGATATCCCTCATACTTCAGGAAAACGTAATCAGCCACGTACACGTCACTGAGAGTACCAGAGGACCAATAGCCACCACTAGTAAAGCTACCTGGACAATGTGGATTTGGGCTATTTAGAGGAATACTTCTGGCTGACATTGACTTACTGACCTGGTGGTTTTAGGCTCACGCAATATAGCAACTACTCACGACCAAAACACTGCTGTATTAAGAGAAAACTTGCACTATGCTTAGCCTCATTAATTTAGCACACAAAGTTCTGCAACTGTTAGACAAAATTAAGCTTTTGTGTTTCTAAACATTTTTTCCCACAATCTCAATTTCCTTTAGGGGAATGTTTTGTTCTCCCTTCACTGTAAGACAGCTCATGACAAGGAGGGGAAGAGCTTGTTTCATCAAACGGTATGTTAGGTCAAAACACCATGTCATGTCAATAGCATATACACAGATAACAACACATGCTCAAAAGAATATATACACACTGTACATGACCAGTCGTGTCCGAGAGCTTATACCAAGAAACTGCCTGCTCAACAGTCAAGATGCACCCAGATGCCAAACAATAAAATCAAGATTAATGTTCAAGATTATACAACCTAGCTGTCTCAGTCTCTCAAGTAGGTCCTCTTATGTAACAATACAATAAAATGAAATAAAATAAAATTCAAAATAAAAACGAATGATATGAAGTCTTGTCACCATGTTTCCAACATACCCTTAATAAGGCTCTGATATGATAAAAATCTCATAACGTTTCCAAGAATATAAACAAAATTTCCCCAAAAAAAATAGCTTCAGGAAGACCAGTCTTCTCTCGTCAGGTAATTTCCTTTTCACAGAAAGTCTTTCTCTATAACTTCTGTTCAAGTCCTTTTCCTTGGAAAAATATATCACAGATATATTCCAAGCCTTTCCCTGGTCAACCCAGCTAGCGTGGCGCTAATGCTAGTCTAAGCTGTGCTAATGTAGCATGCTCCCATTTCCGTGCTCCCAAACAGCAAAATGCTCGGCCTACCTCTCATGCATCCTGGCCCCACTAAAACCCCACAAACACTCTGGCCAGTGGAACAGGGACAGTTGTCATAGGGCCAATGACATGCACCTTCACAAAGATCCTGCACCGAAGTATGTTCTCTCAGCAAACTGAACCAGACTTTCCTAAAGGTTTCCCAGCACCACACTGATTGTTATATGGTCTCTAATACATAGTTAAAGGTAATGGTGATGCTGTGAAGTTTTAGAAAATCTAGCACAGTTCCACACTTCCTCGCCAGATCCTTCCTAAAAGTTTTAGTCTGGGCTTTTAAGCACTATTAAAGAAATAGTTCAGCCATCCCATACTACAGTATACATTATACTTATATACTGATATATAACTAGTATCTCTCAGTTAACAATGTGTTGAATTCTCCATGCTAACTGTGGGCTACCAATGCTAGTCAAGTTGGCCTATGCAAAAATGTAATATATTCAAAACGTATTCTATTAATACTTTTGGTATAAATTAAAAACATATTGCAATATTTTGCTTTTTCCATGGGAGCCTTTGATCAAACTATTTCTTTAACGTCTGCACTATATGTGCCATCTTTTTAGGTGAAGCTCTGCTCTTACAGTGCAAAACAACAAGCGATTGTATTAAACAGGGCTCTTACACTGGCAAGACATAATCTAATTCTAATAAAGGTCACTGAGATAGCACACAACACAGCAAGTGGCATCAGAAGATACAGGTGTTTATATACACAGCAGCGCTGGGGGCTTAGCCGCCACACAGGAAAGCAGCAGGGAATGCTGGGTCAGGGGTGGGGGCGAGCTACGGATGTATAATAAGTAGATTGGGCGCTTTCTCTGTGTAGCCAGGGCACCTCTGAGGTCACAGTAAGAGAGGAGGACACATGCTGTGTCTTTAAAAAACTACTGGTGGTTTAGAGGGGAGGGCAAATGAGAAGAACTTGATCCACAAGCTAGCGTGATTTGATGCTGGCGAAGGTTTGGACGGCTTTCACGCCATTTGGGAATGGGGCGATTTGGGAAAGGGTGAGGTTTTTTCACATTCCCTCTCGTTCTCTCTTTCAGAATGTCTCTCTTATTTCTATAGCACATGGCAACAATTATACTGAGCAAAGGGAAGCAGTTTTTCTTTGGAGGTGGGTTGAATGTTGAAGGACAGGGCTTTCTCACAAAGTGGAAACTGCAACAGGCGGTCTCGCAGGTTGACGTTCTTGTTTTTGATGTCTGTGCTGGCATCCCTGGATACTCTCTGGCCTTGCTGAGGTTTGGTCTGGGTCTCCTCCATCTTCTCACCCTCCCCACCCGTCCTGCGCATCTCCACCCCATCTGGACCCAGGTCCACGCAGTGGTTCTTGGGCAGGGATCTTGGTGAGCCACAAGGGGCAGAGATCACACCTTTGTCCAGCAGCTTTGGCTTTGAAGGGGTGTTGTTGTTATCCTCTAGAGTGTCCTTGGAGGGCTCACGTTGACCCAAGCAGCACTGCACGGCTCCCAGGCTAGGTGCTAGTACATCTAACTTCTGAAGATTCTGGTCATTGTCAGCTCCAGCTCTGGCTGAAACCTTGCTAAGCTGGTCAGGAGCGTTCCCCCAGTCTTCCTTCTTTGTTTGCTCATTGTACTTAGTGTCCTCAGTCTCTGACTTCTTGTCTTCTCTGGGTTGTTTGCTGGTGTTCTCCACACGATGCTCCTCTATGACTTTACTGATGCTAGTTGCTAAATCCTGGGAGGTCTTTTCTGTGCCACTTTCCGCCTCCTCCTCTTGATGCTCTCCCTCCTCTGCCAGGATTCCACACTTCCCCGTTACTTTCAGCTGCCGCAGGCCACCCTGGGCCTTTAATTCCAGACAATCTGTGTGAGACTGTGATGATGGTTCTGCTGACACTATTAAGCTGGGTTTGCTAGGTTGCAGAGCAAGTGGGGCTTCACCTTCCCCTTCTTCTTCCTCTTCTTCTTCCTCACAGATTTGTTGTAGGGCTCCAAGGCTTTTTACAGCTGGCGCTGGGTCTGGAGCTACAGACCGGAGGCCGAGTCCCACAGAGGGGCTTGGACTGCCAAAATCGGCAAATGAGCCATCCTGGCGGCTGGGTTTGGGAGCCAGCAGGTCCCCAGACTCACACACTCCCCGACGAGGGAACCCTGGAGACAGGGAGCCTAGCATAGTCACAGGAGCCAAAGTAGCACCTCTTAGAGGATCGGCCTGGGGGCTCCGGCCTTCCGCCAGGTCCAGTGGCTCAGATAAGGGCCTCCTGTTGTGGGGAAAAACAAAAACCAGTTCAGATAATGTAGAACCCAAAATGCTTTACCTTTAGAACATTTTTCAATAACATTTTTAAAATGTAGACAGAGGGAAACCTGATTCTTTAAAACACTATATAGCTGGTCAAACTAAATGTTTGTCCAGACTTTGGACATGAATGTTTATGGTTTGCTCATAAATATGAGCATCTACAGTGTATCTTGATAACAGTCTAAACCTTTCAGTTGTTGTTGGAAATATTCAATATTGACCCATTACTGCAAGTTGTGGAGAGCCAGATCTCTGAAAGTTCAACAAATCTCACTTCCATCTACTTAAAAGAACAGTTTATTGATAAATACAAAGAAATTCTTCATTTTCTTAAGCTAAAAAATAGGCACAAGTGAGGATAAAATTTAGGCTTTGCCATTAGGCCATGCCTTCTACTACTGTTTATAAATATGTTATGTATGTTTGTCCATGTTTACAGATTGTCAGAGTGCAGAAACTGTATAAGCAAATCTGTATGCAATTGCTTAACAATTCGACACAGACAAGTATGTAATTCTTTTAGGCATGTTGTTTGCACAAGGCTAACTGATCAGCAATAAGCTCTCTTTATATGTTAGCTACACTATATGGCCAAAAGTATGTGGATACTCCTCAATATTGAGTTCAGGTGTAAAAAAAGGAGATGGATAAAATCAAGCACATAGCCAGCAAATCTCCATAAACAAACACTGGCAGTAGAATGGGTCGTACTGATGATT
>JAILXH010073241.1:7261-36708 GCA_023558415.1 Piaractus mesopotamicus | reverse complement strand
AGGTGAGGTTGTTCTCACCTCAGGGGGAACAATACAGATAAAACACCAAAAGGCACACAACTGTAAGACAATACAGTAAGACAAAAAGACAGCATAGAAGAAAGCAAATGTGAAAAGACCTATACTCTCTCTCAGTCCTCAAGGCCCCCAAGATGGTCCACATTTTTGTTCCAACCTAACTCGTAACACATAGGGATGAAGGAAAAATGTAGACCGTGTGGGGTCCTGAACACCAGGCTGGGAAACACATCTTTAAGGCAACATAAGCCACCCACGACACCGTCAATTCAGTGTTGTTCAGTCCTACACATTTGAGCAGAAAAACAGACCACTTTGCTCTTCTTGGTTTCTGAATGGTGAGTAAAAAATGCAAAATGGAAAACAAGCTGTCTAATGGATATTTTAGAGATCTAACTACATATTACACCCATAACCTATTGCTATAGCTAGTTATATTTGTGAATATACAGGTGGAGAAATTTCTCGTGTGCTGTAGTTTGCTAACATCATTTTATACAGTTAGGGTAGACTGTTAGCAATCGAGCTCTCATAAATTAAGTTAATCACTTATAATAGGATCCTGCAACAGGTGGCAAATGCATGTAGAAAGCAGCATCTAGCTATGCTACAAACAACATTGTAGTTAACCTTCATAACATTTACAGATATAGAAAAACTTAACCTGTTCAGAGTTTTGGCTGGGACTCTGAGCATCAGGAGAGAAGTCACTTTATGTGAGGACGAGGAATGTGAGTAGCTAATGTATACATATTGCTAACTCTGACTGGTACTTTGGCAGATCTTACGTCACCTGCACCAAAGTACGTCCCACCCAACTCAAATCAAACAGAAGAAATTGGTAGAAGGAATTTGAAAAATCTATCAACAGAAAACAACAACAGCGTTCTTTCTCTTCCAGTTCATTTTAAAAACATCACAAAAACTACACATAATAGTTAAGACAAAAAATATGAAATTGAGCAGACACCTAAAAAATTTCATGTGGTAACAAGCAATTGAACTAGTTTTATTCAACTCAAATAAAATACTCTGATTAAACAATGGTTCAATGAAAATATTTTTTTTGAGGTTGAGCAGACAATTTTATTCACAGTGTAGGTTTACCAATGGCTCTCACCTTGTCCACATTTATTTTCTTGAAGGCTGCTTGTAGTACTTTGAAGTTGTGAATGTACTCATGCTCCAGTTTTGCTTGAAACTTCACTTTCTTCAGTAGAATGCACCCAGGGAACAACATGTCCATAAACTGGCAATATGCTGCACCTGAGAGACATCATATGGGGAAAAAAAGTTGTCTCTCGTGTGTAGAATGAGTGATTTAACCATTGTGCTATAAAGCCAATTACAAAGTTTATACACACTCAAAAACGTCTTTATCCTTACTAATTGGTGATAATACTTCAAATGTGATAACTGTTCTCATTCCCAGTAAAATATGTGATGCAGTAATGACCACTGTCACATATTTTTTCATTTTTGTAGTTTTTTTCCATATTTTTCCATATATTAGAGATGCAGCGATACCACTTTTTCAATACCGATACTAACTCTAGCTAACCTAACTAACCTATAAGTCTTAATATTTATACAACTGTACTTTAAAAATATTTTATTTTGATAAAATCTATGTTCTGCCTAGAAGGAATTGACATAATTTATCACTTCTCATCACCACAATATCCTTATCCTATCCTAATATATACTATAATGATTTGCGTTTCTGGACACAGCCACAGTCTTTGATTAGCTGGATCGGGTGTGTTATATTTAGGTTAGAGATGAAACCTGCAGGAAAGCAGATCTCCAGATGGAAGGCTGTTAACTACTGGTCTACTTCACCAGAATCCCACCAGTGTAAATTAAGCGGCACTAATCTTAGGTGAATACACTGAATGGTGCATAAAATACAGTATCACTAAGGATCTCTCTCACTCCTCACATGACCTGTTCAGACTCCTTCTGAAAGAAGGCTACAGAACATTCAGGTCCAGTCCTCCAGACTCATGAACAGTTACATCCTGCAGACAGTGAGACTCCTGAAAAGATCTACTTGATGGACTTTTATACATTAACACTGCACTGATACC
This sequence comes from Piaractus mesopotamicus, assembly GCA_023558415.1. Classification (NCBI taxonomy): domain Eukaryota; kingdom Metazoa; phylum Chordata; class Actinopteri; order Characiformes; family Serrasalmidae; genus Piaractus; species Piaractus mesopotamicus. The sequence goes on along the minus strand of JAILXH010073241.1, from coordinate 34,600 downwards.
TCAGCCTAAATATTCACCTTTATGGACTGCGCTATACCTTGGTCACTTTACATGAGAGACATTATATTTCAGTTCACTTTACATGTATAGGACTCTCTCCACAGTAAAGTCATATGCAAAAGTTTGGGTGCCCCACTCAAATGTTTTGTTGATTGTCTAAGAGAAAATAAGTACACATACTCTACAAAGAAAACACTTCTTCATATTCTGCACAATTACTCTTTATTTATATTTACTATATATTATGTACTATAGTTATATACCCTCTTTATTTATGTTAATCATAGCTATTAAATAGAAATTGTGCACGACAATTTGCAGAAAAATTACATTACATTACATATATCTGTAGAGAATGTAGTAACTTATGTGTATCACATTACATATATCTAAAGAATGTGCTACTGTATTTTCATTTAGAAAATCAATTAAACATGTCATTTGACTGGGGGTGTTCAAACTTTGGCATACACCTGTACACATTGCCTGCATTCTTGACAAAGATGTCTGCTACTAACTACCAATGATCACTTACTAAGGATTACTATTATTATAATATTGCATAGACAAATAGTGCCTAGTTTCTGCTCACTGGCTGCACCGCTGGTTACTCTTTTTAAGTGGTTTATATTCTATTTTCTTTGTAATCGCACTGTATTTTGCCCTCATTAGAGTAGGCTGACAGCAGAGAAGCTAACAACAAATTATAACAGCTAAACAAAATCAGTCTTTACCAACTTTCAGTACTTGCTCAAATATGAAATTGAATTATATTTGTAGTAAACATTAAATTATATTTTCTATATAATGTAACAATTTCAGTGGCTGTGTATACACATTTAAAACATCTGTATTTAAAAAAAAAAAAAAAAAAAAAAAAATTGTGGACTCCTCAACCCCATAACATTCACCATTCAAACCATTACTGCCCCCCCTCTATCCTTCCCCCGTATGGCCTGCTGAAATATCCTTCTAACGAAGATGTAAAATTTGCAGTATTATCATTATTATTATTACAACCCTATTTCCAGTTGTGCAGAATGTAAATAAAAAATGCAATGCAATTATTTTTTTTTGAGAAAAATACTACAAAGACAGTACATCAAATGTTGAAACTGAGAAATTTTATTGTGTTTTGAAAAATATATGCCCATTTTGAATTTGATGCCAACACCACATTTCAAAAAAATTGGGATGGGGGCATGTTAACCACTGTGTTGCATCACCTCTTCTTTCAACATCACTTTGTAAGCGTTTGGGAATTGAGGAGACCAGTTGCTGTAGTTCTGAAAGCTAAATGTTTTCCCGTTCTTGTTTGATATAGGATTTCAGCTGCTCAACAGTTCAGGGTCTCTTTGTCATATTTTTCATTTCATAATGCGGAAAATGTTTTCAGTGGGTGACAGGTCTGGACTGCAGTCAGGTCAGTTTAGCACCCAGACTCTTCTACTACGAAGCCATGCTGTAGTAATGCGTGCAGAATGTGGTTTGTCATTGTCTTGCTGAAATAAACAAGGCCATCCCTGAAAAAGATGTCGTCTGGATGGCAGCATATGTTGCCAAACCATGTATATATCATTCAGCATTAATGCTGCCTTCACAGATGTGTGCGTCATCCATGCCATGTGCACTAATGCACCCCTATACCATCATGAATCCTGGCTTTTGAACTGTGCAGATAACAAGCTGAGTGGTCTTTAGCCCGGAGGACACAGTGTCCATGGTTTCCAAAAAGAATTTCAAATGTTGATTCGTCAGACCACAGGACACTTTTCCATTTCCCCTCAGTCCATTTTAAATGAGCTCGAGCACAGGGAAGGTGACAGCATTTCTTAATCCTATTTATATATGGTTTCTTCTTTATGTTTTAGAGTTTTCGTAGACAGTGCTTTTATAGGTGTTTCTGAGCCCATGCAGTGATTTTCTCTACAGAATCATGTCTGTTTTTAATGCAGTGCTGCCTGAGGGCCCAAAGATTGTGGCCAGCAAATACTGGTTTTTGGCCTTGTCCCTTGAATATAGAGATTTCTCCAGATTCTCTGAATTTTTTCATGTTATTATGTACTGTAGATGATGAAGAGCAAAGGTTCTTTGCTATTTTATGTTGATAAATGTTATTCTTGAATTGTTGCACTATTTGCCTCTGCAGTCTTTTACAGACTCCTCAGCCTCTCTGGGATGCACTTTTATACCCAATCATGTTACAGACCTGTTGCCAATTAACCACCAGGTGTTTTTTTTAGCATTACACAACTATACCAGCCTTTTGTTGCCCCCGTCCCAACTTTTTGGAACGTGTTGTTGGCATCATATTCAAAATAGGCATATATTTTTCAAAAAACAAAATTTCTCAGTTTCAATATTTGATATTGTCTTTGTACTATTTTCAATGAAATAGGGTTTAAATGATTTGCACATCACTGCATTTTGTTTTTTATTTACATTTTGCACAGTGTCCCAACTTTATTAGAGATGAGGTTGTGTTATTATTATTATTATTATTATTATTATCTCTCTTTTCCTAGCATGGGATATCAATTGCACAACTGGAGTTAAAGTGGTTTATAGTTGAGTGAAGCAGTGTATGGAAGGACGGAGATGAAATGACAAAATTAAAAGATACATAACAAACATTATATGTGTAAAAAAGGAGTAATAAAAAACATAACACATTTCTGCACATGGATGTCCCTGAAATATCTTTCCTGTTCACAGCCACACTTTTTAGAATTCACAAATTAGGACCACAAGACCACAATACAAAAAAGTCCGACATTCTATTGGAATCTGAGCAAGCTAGCAAGTGAAAGCAAACTGGCAAGCGTAGCCTACTGTGATTATTCCAGCATCACCACCACTACGACATGGGTTATCTGGCGACGGAACATCTGTCTGATTCTCAATATCAGCATTAATTGGTTCATGTGTCAAACTGAACAATTCTAATTCTCCTCATTCTGATTGCGTCACTGTGTATAGTTCAACATTGTGGCGTAGCAAACTGAAATCAAGCCTCCTTATTAGAACGTAAGACTATACCAAGACGGTTAAGATGGGTCTGATGCTCTAATTAAAGTGGTTTTTGAAGTTTTATCATGTATTTTTCTTCATTCAAACTTAGATGTTTGAACGATGTTTAGATGCTAGATGTTTAATACAACACTGAAGTGTGGTATCACACAAGTATGTTTTATATTTTATACTATATTGGACTTTAAGCCTCTCAAGTATTTTGGATTTTTGTATGCACATTTGTTGCATGCTTTGGTCTGGAGGCTGACAGGATGGCCTCTCTCACATACTGCACCCAGGCATGGACTGGATCAAAACACAAATGAGGCCCCCCATCGCATTGTCCATGCTTTTAGAGCTGATAATTATTTTGTTTGCATGGCAGCTTTCATACTGTCTAAACATGCGAGTGTGTGGCGTGGGGAATGGATTGGGTGCTGTGTTGTCGGTACTTGATGATTCATGCTTTGTAATTGCTCTGAATAAGCTTATGGCATCCTAAGTTGCTGTATTTTAATGTTTTGCTGCTCAGGAGGAGGCACGAGCTAATAAATGAGCTTTGTAAAAAATGCATTGTATGCAGTGACAGAAAACAATTAAGATTTAAACTTGGGGACTTTAAAATAATATCTAATGCCCTATCTGTTTTCCATCTTTGACTTTTCGTGAAGATGCAAGTACACTCCATGAAATAACGTATGTGGACATATCAGTATTTGATCTTCAGTTAAACAGTATGTATGGATAAACATAATGTAATAAAACAAAAACAATGGATATTTGACAATGCAATCATTTATTAAACAACAAAGCCATTTTTGAGCCATTTACTTGCATGTTTGGGATCATTATCATGTTGTAAGGTGCACTTTTTCAGCTTCTACTTTTTTTTTTTTTTTTTTTTTTACAGATGACCTTACATTCTCCACTTTCTGGTATGATTGCAAGTTGGCCAGGCTCTGGGGCAGCAAAGCAGTCTCAAACAATGATATTAGCAAATATTAGTCTTTTTCTAATGATAGACGCATGCACTTTTATATTAGTAGTGTCAAGTGTGACACATTGATCCTGTGATCAAATTTTAGGAGTTTGTGAGACTTCTTTTAGCATCTTACGGTCTGCTCTGAAGTTAAATTTGCTGGGGCAGCCACCTGGAAAAGTTGGCAGTGGTTTTAAATCTTCTCCATCTATGACCTTCTGGACAATGGAATTATTGATTTCCAATAAAGCCCCTTCCAAAACTCAAGCATCTACAATTTTCTTTCAGAAGGCCTAAGAGAGGTCTTTTGATCAAGGCATGACAATACCCCACATTCCAATAACAAAGAACAAACCAGACTGGATATCTTTAAAAATGCATTCCTCCAAGATATTCTAATACCCACAACATGTATTAGAGGGTTCTACACCTCATTGGGTGTACTTAATTTCAACTTCACATGTTTGAAGTAGTAACATATACATACATACATACATACACACATAGATTAACCACCAGCATAATTAGGATGTGACAGAGTAATCAACCAATCACATTTTGAATTTCCAATAAACAGGATTTTGTGAGAAAAACACATCACTCTAGGCCTTCTGGAAGTCCTAGAAACGTCACTCACTGTTAATACGAGTGGCAGCCTAATCAGTGGGAAAAGTGGTAAACAGTGTCAGCAGCTCTGTACCGGGCCTCTCTACTAAAACAGTGAGTGTGAAATTGCTAGACGGTAAAACACATGCCAACATCTATTGTATGTTTCAAATAAATCAGAGAATGTTTCTTAGAAGCTTCAAATATCTGTGGTTAATCTAGAAAACACATTCATGCAAATCGACGTTAGCTTAGCACTAAAAAACTTTTAGAATCTCATAGGTCGCTAGCAGAAGTTAGCATTATTGTAGAGCTGGGCTTTTCCCTTGTTTTTGACACCCCAAATTGAAGGCATAGCACTAATAGTCATGTTTCGACACTGCTTGCAGTCATTTTAATATTAAATTGTGTCAAAAACTTAACTGTGATTTTACTGATGATTTGGGGTGTCATTCTGGTAGTCTGGTCATATTCATAGTCTGATGTTAGCAAGTCAGACAGACTTACTAATATCAGAATTAAAGCATTTATGTTCTAAATATGTAATCCAACCAAACATCAAGGGTTGTAATGATACACTCCATAAATTTATAACACCTATAAATCAATTAAATTCATAATATTGGGTTCATAATTCAGTATTTTCATAATATTTTGAACAAAATTCAAAAGAAGAAAAATGATGAGTATAGTCATGTTGTTGGACAACTTGCTAATGACCCTAGAGCTGGGAGGCATGGAGATGGCTGGGGTGAGGTGTTGACTGGTGCTGATCGTTTTCATATTTTGGTGTTGACATTATTAATTGCATGTCCACTGTCCACAATGCATACTGTCCCAGTTCTGCATTGCGATATCATGTCATGATACTTTGTTCCACCCCTATAGCCATCACATTTTTCCATGCTTACAAGCTGACAAAATAAATAACAATGTGCAATATACCATCCTTGAATTTAGTTTCTGGTCCTGGATTTCGCTATAACAGATTGGTATGACACTAAGTGACCTATTAGTCACATCAAGGGGTCAGTTAAGTACCATTGATTACAAAATACAAGAATATCAGAAACTGGATTCTGGAACTGGATTCAAGATGTGGATCTGAGGACCTCTGCTCTGGACAAAAGCAAAGTGACAACGTAGTGGCAAGTATGTTAGCTTGAAAAATGACTTGGTAAACCGGAGGGTGCTAAGGCATTACGAATGATGAAAATAACTCTGATTATCCAATAAAGAACATTCTTAAAAATGAAGAAGAGAAAACAGTGGCAGTTCAATAAGAAGAACCAGCTAAATCTCAAAAAAAAAAAAAAAAGTCTAGCTTCACATGTGGCTCATTAAAATTGAACGTTCAGAAGTTCAGGAGATTTTTTTTTTTCCTCATGCTCTGTTGTGTAAATGCAGTGAACCTACCTGAGCAAAGCTGCTCTATCTTGGTGTAGGTGAGCTGTAGAGAATCATTGACCCAAGCAAGCATGTCATGTCTGCTCAGGTTCTCTATGGTCATGGATGTGGAGTACACATTCACCGCCATCCCCCAGCTAAAGACAGAGAACATGATATGTCAATACCACACAGTACAATTAATGCAGACCAGACATTAGTACAGTAATCTTATGCTCAACCACAAAGAATGAAAGAGCTCATTTTGAGCAGTAATCAAAAACTTTAGCCAGTACAAAACAGCTTTGAACAGTTGTACACACATAAAATCCTAATATTTTTTGTTAAAACACAAAAAAGGTGGTAACACAATGATTTTCAGATTTTGTCATACATTTACTTCAAAACAATGGGGCCTAATTGCTCACCATATGGCCATGAGAGGCAGTGATGCAGTCCCACTTCCTTCTCTAAAATGCAGGGGTGTGGCTAAAATAGGGCTCCGTCTATGCACTAATACTCTTTGTGTTGCAGTAGTGACATGAAAACCTGAGACAGCATTTTTAAAAATGTGAAAGTGCAGCTTTTTTGTATGTAACATTTACTATTTGCAAATATCTGTGACCTATCCATCCAGAGTTTTTCATATGGAATTAAAAATTATGCAAATATAAGTAGGTAGATCTACAGATCATTTTACTCAAGATAGCTGCTGTTCTCAGAACAATCCTTGTTGCAGCAGGAGATTATCTAAACTTTACAACTTTGAGCCTCAAAATCATTCATATAAATGTCTAGATGATGAGAAAAAGTATTAACATGACTTCAGATAAGGGAACCTTTAGGCTACTGACTAAAAGTACACTCACATTTCATATGTTTCCATAAAAATTGTAGACTACACATATTTATCCTTTGTGTATTTTTCAGAATTTTTTTTTTAAACAAGAGTAGGCTAACTTTTACCATGCTCATGCCTTTGCCTGCATTCTTTGGGGTTCTCTGACAATTCTTAACTGGGTTATTCACCTTTGTAACTGTTACAGAAACTAGCAGCTTTACCATAACAGAGCTTGCTGCAAAAGTCTTAAAAATACTCTCAGGCAACTACCACAATTTATTTATTGAATTTGACATGTCCAAAATAACTCCATAAAATATGATGAATAACGATGATAATATTTTATATTTTAATATTTTTTCCAATATCTTAAACTTAGTAAATAACCTAAAAACCTGCAGAAAAGTTTGTTCCCCTACCTAGGATATGTTAACTTTTTTGACCAGAGTCTACAACTTTTGCATACAATGGCATGTGACAAGTAACTGAGAATCAAAGATCTGTAATTGGTGCATGTCTAGAATGGATACTTAGAATGCATCTGAGCTCAGGCAGTATGTGTTTTTGTGTGAAAGTTCTTTTGTTTGAGAACTGCATTGTTCTTAGTCCCCAGTAATAAGATTACATTAATTCACCTGCTCACATTACACGTTTCTGCCCAAACAAACACTTCAAACAGTAGGGGAGATCAGGGCACATGGAGTAAAATGTAACATTGATATTTTATGTATTTAAACACGTTTAAATGGAATGTGCTTTTGGTCATCTTCTAGTATTCCCATAGCAACCTCATGCGTGAAGCCTGTAACAATAGAAGAACCCTTTTGGTGCTATATAAAACCCTTTTCAGAACGTTTCTATACACAACCATATACAACACATTCTCCATCAATTTGAAGAATTCTTTCATGATGTAAGGAATTATGCAAAGGGTTCTTTTTGTGTTCGTGGTTCTATATAGAAGCATTCTCTTTATTAAAGAACCCTTGAAGAACCATCTTTTTTAAGTGTGTAATATTTAATTCACACTCACAGTGGCTGTACCGTTTTGAACCATATAAACAACTCGCAGCAAGTGCTAGCAAGAGTAAACTACAGCCTCCACATAGGGTTAATTTTAATGTAATGTTACCTCTAAGCCTCCTATAGCAAACAATGACAGAAGACCATGTTCCCTGCATATCAATTCAAATTTTTCGTTTTCTGGAAGACTTTATGCTTAGATTCATCCAAAAGCAAACTACTCATGTAAATGAAATAATGCAGCAATAATTCAACTAAACAGCCTTGCCTGAGTTTCCACTCTATCAAGTTTAAAAATGTTCAACTTCAGCTGAAAAGCTCCGCTCATCATGTGTCACTTTTAACAAGGTAACCGATCAAAAAAAGAGTAAAACTGAGCTACAGAGTGAATACGGGCTATACAGTAGGACAGACTTACTCACATTCGTGATTAAAAATGCTCAGCTCTAAGACAAATATTCACTGTCCTCTCCACTGTAGCTTGGTGATTAGTAACTGTAATGTAGAAATACGATGCTGTGTCTCTGTGCTGGTTATGGTGTTCAGGGCACTTGCTAATGTTGCTAATGTTTACATGGACTGAGTAGGAAAAACTAAACCTGGTGGACTTTTTCTACTCCAAAATAAAGCGCAATGAGTGCAGATTTGTTTAGGGATGTGTGATGTGGTGCTGAACATAATAATCCGCTCCGCTCCTTCTCTGCTGTGCAAAACCTGTCTCAGGCAAATTCCTCACGGTTCTGACGCGAATTTTTGCGGAATACATTTCACCATCTAAATGCACCTGCTTTGACATGGAGATGCTCTTTCAGACGTGGGATGCGAGTCCACAGCGGCAGATGCGCAGATTCATACTGAGTTCGACTGTTTTTAAGTTTTCCATGATGTGCTTTAGCCACGTCTGACTAGTCTTTCTGTTCATGTTAGAGGAACTACAAGACATGCAAACTGGTCTTCTATTAACCACGCTGAGGCCGAAGGACGATTTTTGAAGGATGCTGAAAATCGGGGACCCTCCATTGCCACTCTGTTAAACGGTGCAGGTGGAAGTTTGATAACGCTACTATTTACAGCTGGATGTGATGACACAGTGACTGTGAAAAAGGTCCTTTACTTTTGGAATTATTTAGAAAAAAAATTTAATATTAGGTTGTCCCCTGCTCTCCCCTAGAGACAAACAGAGATATTAGCAAATGCACAGATACACTTATCTCTGGGAAACGGTAAAAACAGTAGCCAAGGATGACTGAACTGCCAGTGGTTAAATTGAGGATGGATTTGTGCTGAAGATTAAATGTCCAGACTAACAGTGTTTTGTACTAAAAGTGTGTGCTGCAGTCACTGAGCAATAAACAAACACTGTGCATTGATTCTCAGGTCACACTGGTAGAACACTAAACTTTGACCAACAGGATTTGCAACTTGTAACTATTACTCATATAAACAAACACATGAAATCATTTTGAGATCACGTCCTGCTGATGTGTGAACCTGCACTTCAACAAACATGATGTAAGTGTGAATATGACTTGCAAAAAGTAATTTAGGCTATATTTTTAACATGATTACACTATTACAAAGACTATTCTTTAAAGCAAAAGGTCCCTGCACAGTTAAATGATGGTCCCAGGGGGCCCCAGTGTAAAATGATGATATCATCATCATGTTATTTGGTATTTGACACATGTTAAGTTTATCATAAAGTTGATTCAAAGTGCTTAACTGTTTTTAAAAGCAGTTTTAATCCCTGAGCTTGCTTTCTGTAGCTTAACTACTTTTGAAGGAGAGCAACCTAGCTTAGGTAACTTCCACAAAATGACTCCTAATTACACCTAGTAAATAAAAGTTGTGATTAAAAGGAAATAAAGTAAAAAAAAATCAATTAAAAAAAAAAAAAAAAAAAAAAAGTAAAGCGTTAGAATGAAGCATCTTTTCCTCAGTACAACTCTTTACCCTGCAGTTTTTTCGAAAAGCAGTATTGATGCCCTACCTCTTATTCTTTAACAACACCTTTTCACATTTTGACACTGAGCGAAGACAGTATGTGTATTGGTTAATTTTTAATAAAAGGATGCATTGGTGTCATTTTGTGCTCAAAAGCATACTTTTGAATTGAGCTTATCAAAGTAGCTGAATGCTAAGTGACTGCTACAAATAACATCGGCACTCTCAGATCTCAGTTGTCATTGTGACTAAATAAAGGGTATTACAATTTAGACCTCAGCTCTAAATTGGGTTCTGGATTTTTGTTGGACTACCCAATGACCATCCTATGAGAGTCGATGTCTCTTACTGAGTCAGTGACTGATGTCCATTGTTGAAATGTGCATGTGCAAGCCCTGCCCATGATAAGCAGCAAGTAGTTATTCACAATTAAATGTTGCTCTCTTACCCTACCAATGCCACCAATTTATGGCTAAAAATTAACAGAGGATTGCTAAAACTAATCTTGGGGTCTTAGGGAATCATAGGTCTAGGGCTGAGCAATATTGCAAAAAAGTAAAATCTCGATTATTTTCAAATTTATTGACGATTCTCGATTCCGATTTTGTTTTGTTTTTTTTTGGTTCTTGCATAATGCCATTGGAAAAACAATTTCTTTTTTTGCACTTTAACAGACTGCAGAAGTGCAAAAATAGTAACAGCACCACCTATAATTATTAAATTGTGCAAATAGTGGTTACTTCTAAATATCCTTTCAAGGGACTCAAACTGTGCAAGCACAACTAAATTTGTAACAAAAAAAATAATAATTAAAACATAAAAGAACCATCTTAATTATATAATGTGCAAGCATGACCTCCTTACATTAAGAAAAGTGCAAACCACAAGGTTCTTTACAGGTTTCCTGAAAGGAACACAAGCCTGTCTACTGTTTCAGGCTTAAGAGACGCAAGCCATTTGAAAGATAAAGGCCTCAGCAGACTTCTTGCGGAGAAAACGAACAACCGCAGACGTCGCGCGGAGGCTTCATTCGCCGTGTCGCACACACGGCAGCTGGGCGAACTCCGCAGACGAAGACGCTACGCGACAGAGCCTCTGACTGGTCGGTAAAAAAAAGAGCCGTGCCGTGAAACAAAGACGGACAACTCTGTTAGAGCTGTGAAAGAATCGTTTTCCAGCAGTCATGAAACTTATCATAAAATGCCACTTAAGAAGTATCCTGAGACCTTAACAGCGTTCTTAGCCGCACTGAAAACTCGCTCATTTTCATCGCGTTGTTTCACTCATTGCTCCTGTTCCACTGGGTGTTTGTGTCGCAAGTGCTGGGACAGATTCGTCAATCTGCTACTTTTGTTTGCCACTGTCTTTCGACACAACTCACACTTTACGTGAATTTGTTCAACATCTGACTTTTCAAATCCGTACCAGTTCCATACCACTGAACAGATGTTTTCCACTTTCTTTGGTACGAGCTCACTCCTCTGCGAAGCGCCGCCTCCTCCATCTTGGAGTGTTTGTGTTTTTTTCTACCACGCACGGCTGAGGTCAGCGCACAGACCTGGGAGAGGCAGAGTTTGCTTTTTTCGTACGTCTTGAAAATTTGAATAGTTTTTGATGGTATTTGAACTAAAGTACAAGCCATGTAAACATGTACAAACTCGACTGTCACATTTCTAACATCGTGTGAAAACGTTAAATTCGAATTAATCGTGAAAATCGTCCAGCACTACATGGGTCTTGAAACATAGATCTTACAACCCCATTTCCAAAAAAGTTGGGATGCTGTGCAGAATGTAAATAGAAACAAAATGCAATGATATGCAAATCAAGTAAACCATATTTTAAAGGAAAATACTACAAAGACAACATATCTAATGTTGAAACTGAAAATTTTATTGTTTTTTGAAAAATATATGCCCATTTTGAATTTGTCGCCAACAACACATTTCAAAAAAGTTGGGACGGGGGCATGTTTACCACTGTGTTTCATCACCTCTTCTTTTAGCAACACTCTTTAAGTGTTTAGGAACTGAGTAGGACCAATTGCTGTAGTTTTGAAAGTGAAATGTTTACTGTTCCTGTTTGATACAGGATTTCAGCTGCTCAACAATTCAGGGTCTCCTTTGCCGTATTTTTCATATTTTCAGCCAAATGTTCTCAGTGGGTGAAGGGTCTGGACTGCAGGCAGTCCAATTTAGCACCTGGACTCTTTTAATATGGAGCCATGCTGTTCTAATACATGCAGAATGTGGTTTGTCATTGTCTTGCCGAAATATACAAGGAAAAAGACGTCGTCTGGATGGCAGCATGTTGCCAAAACATGTATCTATCATTCAGCATTAATAGTACCTTCACAGATGTGCACGTCACCCATGCCATGCGCATTAATGCACTCCTACACCATCATGAATGCTGGCTTTTGAACTGTGCACTGACAACAAGCTGAGTGGTCTTTAGCCCGGAGGACACAGTGTCCATGATTTCCAAAAAGAATTGAAAATTTTGATTTGTTGGACCACAGGACACTTTTCCACTTCACTTCAGTCCATTTTAAATGAGCTTGGGCCCAGAGAAGGCGGGGGCGTTTCTGGATCCTATTTATATATGGTTTCTTCTTTGCATTGTAGAGTTCTAACTTGCATTTGTGGATACAGCGATGAAGTGTGTTCACAGACAGTGGTTTTCAGAAGTGTTCCCGAGCCTATGCAGTGATTTCCACTAGAAAATCATGTCTGTTTTTAATGCAGTGCTGCCTGAGGGCCCGAAGATCATTGCAGGCAAACACTGATTTTTGTCCTTGTCACTTGCAGAGATTTCTCCAGATTCTCTAAATATTTTAATGATATTATGTACTGTAAATGATCAAATCCCCAAGTTCTTCACTATTTTACATTGAGAAACATTATTCTTGAATTGTTGCACTATTTGCCCACACAGAGTGGTCAACCCATCCCCATCTATACTTCTGAAAGACTCTTTTTATACTGAATCGTATTACTGACCAGTTGCCAATTAACCACCAGGTGTTTTTTTTTTTTAGCATTACACAGCCTTACCAGCTTTTTGTTGCCCCCATCCCAACTTTTTTGGAACGTGCTGTTGGCCTGAATTAAATATAGGGTTTAAATGATTTGCACATCATTGCATTTTGTTTTTATTTACATTTTGCACAGTGTCCCAACCTTTTTGGAAATGGGGTTGTATAATGGCTAGAATAACACAGTGGTGAGAACATGTATTTGAAGTTGACCTGTGTCTGACTGTTGTTGAAACTTTTTTTCATCTTGCTGTATAAGCACCCTTATTTAGCTATTTTCAACTGTTCCAGTAACTATGTGAGGATATAGTGATCAAGCACTCGCACCATAATGTGAAATATAATTAATTAATTAATTTACTGGAATTATCACATTGTAAAGTTTCATTTTTTTACAACTGTAATATTAGCTGGTTCAGAAGCTATAATGGCAGTAAGAGAATGAGTTGTTTTTGCTCACTTTTCTACATTCTCAAGAGAAAATGTACATTTTGCTTGACTTTACACATGACTCTGAGTAACTATAGACTTTGTGCAAATTATCACTTTGTAAAAACTGCACCAAGTTAACGTCAGCTTGTGCGAGTAAAAATCATCTCAGAGTCTGAGTATTCTGTGTTTATGTAACTTTACAAAGTGATTAATCTAAAAAAAGAGACTGACACATCAAAATACGTCCTATCCTATATCCATAGGCTTGTCTAGTTTTGTTTAGTCTCTGATACCTAAATGAACAGTTTATGTATCCGGCTGGCCACCAGTCCATCACAGATGAAGGGTCTGTGTGTGTATATGGTATACCTCTGGACAGCACGAACATACTGCATGAATAATATACGACAATTTCCATTACCTTTCCAAAAACCTTCCAAAATTTTGTGAAACATCCCCAGGCTTCTTCTTCTGATGTATTTCTAGCAGTCAAACTTTCCAAATGCAGTGTGCTTTATGCAGTAGTAGTCTCAGGTGGATAGTAACTAGCTCCTATTTTTGTGATCAATTTGATACTATTTTGTTGCACCTGAACTGATTTGTTGTTCCACTTACTTTGAAGCTTTAGCATTTTATGTAAGGGTAAAAGGATGCTAAAAATAGAAGAAAAGCACCTATAACAAACTTTGGTTCTTGTGCTGATGCTGGATGTATTAACTACAGCTCCATAAGAAACTCATTATTTGTTTTAAGTTTTATTGACCTGATTTTTTAAAATTCCAACTCTGGTTGTATTTTTATAGAACCCGAGTAAGAATTTAAAGCATTTACTATAAACTTAAGTCTTACTATAATCTTACTTTTACTTCTACTGTAACAGTACTTTACTTATGTATGGTTAAGACTACACAACCCATCACTGGTCCTAGTTAAAATTACACTAAGCTAACTTGACTGTAAGTACATCACATTAAAGGTCTAACTCCTTATTGTGCAAATCAGGCTAGTTAGTTAGATACCTGGCTATTAAGCTGGCCAGCAACGATAACGATAGCAAAGACTGCAAGAGCATGTTGGACAGGACATTAATATTTAGGTTTTAATTATTACACCAGTACATTATAGAGCAAATAAATACCATTACACTATTATTAGCGAAAACAGCTCAGTATGTGGCTGTAAATTAGTAAGGTTAAACTTCTTCACGAGGCCTTTAGCTAGAAACAGACTGGTCAGCTGACAGCTCAACGGATGCACCAATCAGGATTCTCATACTATGAAGAATTCAAGCTAAACTGTTTATCATACGCTTTAGTCTTTGTTCAATTTGCATTACCGAACGGCAAAAGCTTAAGCTTTAGCTTAAGTAGCTAACCTAGCTAGCTAGTAGACGTTTCATCCACAATCCTCAGATGGGTCAGGATTCTCACCCTAGTAACATACGTTATAACGCCAATGTGTATATTGTATGTTTGCTAGGTCGCACGATATTCACAGATAGTAACGTTAGTCCAATTTACACACCATCTAAATCGTGGTAAATGTTTTAGGAGTAGACATTTTACTCACAATCCTCAGAAGAGGTCCTTGTTTGTTGTGTTGCGTGTCCCACGGCCCTTTGCTGTGTATGTTAGTTAGCGATGTCCGACTGGTGAATGAATCGTTCTTTTGAACCGGTTGTTTTCAACACACTGGACGAACCGATTCACAAGTTCAACTGAATCACACTTTCTGTAGCGCTTACGCAACTTTGGCCCATCATAGGATGAATATGTCTTGTAAATTCGAATTCCATTTTTCACATTATCACAGCATACGATGTTACATTGTAACAATAACCTCTTTGAATTTTTTAAGTTTTCAGCATTAGTCTTCTCCCTCTTTTAGTAAATCATGCTGACTTAAATTTTTGAATCAATGATTCTTTGAAACGGACAGGTTGAAAGAGTCGGTTTGATAAAACTGAATCAAATTTCCCATGACTACTGAGCGTAACACTGCGACCGGCTAAGCCAAAGCAGCGCGTACTGAATAGGCAGAGCGCAACCACTTTTTTCCTGGTTCGTCACATTAAACAGACTAAACGAAACCGGCCACGCTATTATTTACCTTTATTGTAATGCTTGTGCTTACATGTAACAAACCAGTAGATTACCTCTAGTCAAAATGTTTTTTTTGTTTTGCTATTTTATTCTGAGGAACACTGCAGGGCCGTGCGAGTCCTACACATGCGCAGTAGTGTTTTTCCACATGCTGCTAAGGAATGAGGTAAGCTTGACGCTACGGATGGACGAAATGAAGCCAACTTTATAAGCACAATGTTTTCCCTTATTCGGACACCAATAATATGATATCACGATATACAAATAATAATACTAACAAGAACAGCAATAACAACAAATTAAAATAATAATAATAATAATAATAATAATAATAATAATAATAATAATAAAAGCAGCAACAACAGCAATAAAATTACCACAATTTTTAGAGGAATCTCAAAATTAACGCAAAATACAAGGTTGAGTGACAGCTTGTGACTGAAATGATTTCTCTCTTTATTATGTAAATGTTAACACACTCTAGGAACTCATTCAGTTCCCTTTTTCGAAACCAGTTGCAGGAACAATCCTTGGTATAAAAGGTAACAGGGTGCAAGCAGGTAGGCCAGACGCTCTGCCTGGATTAAAAGGAGTGACTGAATGGAGGAAATTCCTGAATACCCTGAACTGCTGTTTTGTGGACATACATTGCAATATAACAAACTGACTGTCCTTTCATTTATTTTCAACTTTAATCATTCTACCATATATCAATTTCTTAACTAGTCACAATGTGTATAATATAAAAAAAAGAGTACTAGCAGATAATGTGACAATTATGGTTCATTTGTGGCACAGAGCCAGTGTCTTGGAAAACTCGTTTTTACATTGCCAAAGAGCTGATATGACCAACAAAACATTAATAGACGTAATTCCTGTTTTTCTAAGTTGCTGGCAGGAGTGTTTGCTGCTTTCTCTGCTCTATTTTGCTAGTCTTTTGCGACTTTTTACATTTTCAATTCGCTGTTGCATATTACTCACAATTAATTACAATCACCGACTTTTGGAAGTCACTTCTTCTCTCATTGGATGCACGAGATACCTGGAAAGGACTTAACTCAGCCGACGAAACAACGTAAGTATCAGTATGGCAGACTGCGAGCTGTTGCTTTGCTCTGAGTGCAGCATGATTAGCTAAGCTTCTCTCTCTGTCACTAGTTTCTGAGCGAAACCTACAGAATCTAAGATAGACATAAATGCCTTACTTAGTGGATCCTGTGGTTTATCAAAGTGGATATTAAAATCTCGAAAAATTATTACTTTATTCGAAAACGTTATTCAATTTAATAGAAAGTCAGAAAATTCCTGTAAGAACTGAGAAAACGGCCCTAGTGGCCTATATATTGTAATTATTGAAAATGAATTCTTATTTGTTCCTCGATCACTTATATTAAGAAAAAGAATTTCAAAAGAGGAAAATTTTATGCCTACATTTCACGCCTAAAGCTTTTGTATAAATGGTTGCTTTACCTCCACCCTGGCCGCTTAAATGAGGGCTATCTGCATAACTGTAGCCTGTCGGGGTGGCTTCATTTAGACCAAAGTATTCATCAGGTCTAATTCACATTTCGGTGAGGCACAGAGCATCAAAATCATGATCAGTTATATAATTTCATTTACAATGACGGTGTAAGAGATCTTATGTTAAGCAGTCCTAGTTTTACACCAAAGGTGCTGTCACTGCAAACTGATTTAACTGGTCTGATATCGATGAAATTAGAAGAACAAACTTTTCAAGGATTTTTGTTTTGTTTTATTTTGGGAACAGACACAGTCTGAATTTGGTGGAACCTAGGTGGCGTCTCAAGGCAGCTAGCAGATGGTCGGTTTAGCCTATTTGTCTGCTTCCTGGCCTTGGCCCTGGTTTGTCAGCGAATGACTGTCCTACACTGATGCCTATCTAAGAGATTACAAGCTATGCTATGGGAAATGAGAGAGCAGCACCCTCCCGCGAGGGGTCCATACCATCCCTACTCAAAAGACCTGGCTTGACGTCAAAAGTACACCAATTATCTACAAATCAAACATTGTTTTCTGAGCACCACTTCGACAACCAGCAGTTCAACGACCATAACCTGCTGTAGTTTTCTGTGCCATGTCGAACTGGGATGGGGCCACAGCATATTACGGCATTGAACATCGTCTGGACTAATTTACACACCTCTTTAATGTTATCTTCAGTTATTTCTGACTGCCGCAAACGAATGTCATAAGTACCGACATAAATGACTATCCTCGAATATCTACGGCTAGCTAGCAGCTTCATGTTCCCTCTAATGTCCGGCACGCTGGATCCTGGTAACTGCTCCCGGCATCCCTATAGGAGAAGCTATTTTCACGTGTCATAAAACAGAATCATCTATAACCAGAGCTCTTTCAACAGGCATCTCAGAGGGTGTCTCACTGAGTAGGGCAAACCTGTTGGACACGTGAATGCAAGGTAAGTGGTGCTCACGTGGGGTAGCTTTAGCATTAGCTTTAGCTTTGCGACTTTGCCGCCGAGACGCCACCCATTTGCCCCGCTGTGAGGGCTCTGCTGCCTGATTCAAGGGCATGCTAGCTCTCCCTTAGACACCTGGAGCTTCTAACAGTGAGTCTGAGTCCTGCTGACTAGCCCTTCTGGATGCACACCTCTAACTGTATAATCTTCTCTGTCAAGCAGGAAGCAAACACAAACAAAACTTGCAACATTACTGTCACAAGGGGCCCATTCGTTATTGCAGACACACTCTGGACTTAATTTTGACCCTTGGTGTAAACATAGATCATTTAGCCGTCCTCCCACAGAGCAAAGCAGTCTCAGATCATTACCTAATCTCACATGAAATTTGCTTTAGTCATAATATACGTTCATCACCATGCCATTGTGTTAAGCGGACTATAACTTCCTCCACAGCTGGTAGCTTTATCAGAAACCTCCCACAGTTATCAGCTTTTATCAGCTGTCTGTCTAATCCTACCAAATTAGATATTATGACCAAGGGCTTAAAGGATATTTTTCGTTCTACTCTAGATAATGTGGCTCCATTAAAAAGTAAAACAATAAGGCAAAAAAAGCTTGCCCCATGGTACATGATCATATTCTAGCTTAAAAACACACTGTCAGACAACTAAAGCGAAAATGGTGCCTGACTAAGTTTAGTCAAAGAAATTTTGACAGAAATAAGCAAACCTATTCTGTTAATAATAAACTCCCCTCTTAGCTTTGGCTATATTCCAAAAACTCAAACTAGCAGTAATTAGACCTCTGATTAAGAAAGCTAATCGTGGTCCCTGCGAACTATCAAATTACATATATATTAACTTTATATCAAAGATCTTGAAAAAAGTTGGGGCAAAACAACTATTTGCATAGGAATTATATTCATGAAAAAAATTCAGTCTGGTTTTAGGTCAAATCATAGTACAGAAACAGCACTAGTAAAAAAAAAAAAAAATGATTACTAATTATTCTCTGACCCAGTAAATGTATTTTTGTTAGTCCTCCTTGATCTTAGTGTGGCTTTTGATACGATAGACCACTCTATCTTAAACTTCAACTTAACAAAATTGAGGACTGGTATAAAGGACATAAAAGACTGGATGTCAAGTAACTTTCTCCTACTCAACTCAGATAGGACAGAGGTTCCGCTACTTGGTCCAAAAGCTGCTAGAAACAAACTATTTAATATAATGCTTAAACTTAATAGTTTCTCAGTTGCATCACGTACATTTGTAAAAAACTTGGTGTCATGATAGATTCCGATCTGTCCTTCGATGCACATATAGCAAATATAACTAGAATAGCCTTCAGTCTTTACAGGATGCAGAATATATATTTCTATATTTTAATATTTTATACTAACGTTGTTTGCTATCCGGTGTCAACCAGAGGAGGATGGGTTCTCCTTTTGAGTCTTGTTTCCTCTCAAGGTCTTCCTCTTGCTCTTAGGGAGTTCTTCCTTGCCACTGTCACCATTAGCTTGCTCATGGGGGCTCTGACCTGGATTTTTCTGTAAAGCTGCTTTGTGACAATGCCTGTTTGACTTGACTTGAATAAAAAAGTATGTAATAATTGGCTTAATACATGTGTATTATTCTTTTAAAAAAGAAATTAACTATGCCGTTTGTCATATCTTAGGCATTAGCCCATTATTAATATCTTAAAGGACAATCTAAACAACTTAGTTGTCCAGGATTTTACTTTACCTCAGCTAGCTAAAGTGGGCTTACTCATGTCGAATCAGCATTACTGATCACAATCTCCATTCCATTTTATAACAGAAAAATGAGCTGAATAGGAAAAAGTAGCATACTAATGGAAAGCCAGCAAACATCCAAATTGTGCTTTATACAATGCATTTTTTTTTAAAGAATTGACTGTTTTCAACATATACAATTATCTTACAATGACAGAATATTTTGATTTCTGTGAAGTTATTATCTAGATAATAGGCTAGTTCTATGTTGGCTTGCTGCTAACTTACTTGCAATAGCAATGCTGATGCTTGTTTCAGTGGCAGCAAAATGTTTGTTTTAGCAATTCTTCTTTCATAAATTAGTAATACTGTCTTCCACACATTAACTCAGAATTTACGGATCTCCTCCTGTGTCTTCGATTTGGGAAGTGGATTTTTCCACCAAACTCTTAAGTTTTCAGATTTACAAATGTGCTGCATTTTGGAAGGTTTTTCAGAAGTATCCCAGCATAGTTACAATTGCTAGGCTATAAAGGACCAACTGGATGAAACAGTTTGCTACAGCACCACCTCAATAGTAAAGATTACCAAACACAAAAGCTTGTCATATTATGGGTGAATTGCAATTTGAGTGACTATTTTTACATAACAGACATCATAATGTCATAAGTTTATTTCCAGGGATCTCCCCCAAAATTTTGATTTTGAGACATTCAGGGGGTGCAAGAGGTTAACAAAGGAGGTCCCAGAGCCTCCCCAGGACTCCCTGTATTTTGCACCTAAGTTATCCCCACACACACACACACACACACACACACACATCATCTAAACCGCTTATCCTACTGGGTCGCGGTGGGGTGCTGGAGACTTTATCCCCAACAGAATACCAAAAAATTATCACGCAGTTGAAACTGTTGGTGGACTAAAAATCAAATCCACTGACAAAAATGACAAATCATTAATCAACTTCCCTGAAATGATGTGTCAATATTATTCCATATTTTCAATGCATTTTTCTGTTTGTGTTAAGCAATGTGATATCTGGAAGTAGACATACATATATGCTGGTATACGGTTTTCCTTTCAACAACTATAAAGGATTATGAATGATAAGTGATTTCCAATTTGGTGTAGGAGAATTATGAAAATTCCTACATTATAAAGCCTGTTAAGAAGTCTCATTTTGTTGAGTTGTTGGATCACTCAGTGCAGCCCACTGCTGAATTCTCCACTAGATGGCAGTGCATGTGTGTGTACATGGCAATGAGTGTTTAACACATATTAAGTTGACTAGCTTAATCTGTCTGTTTAATAATTTACTTTTATATTTTAATTTTTGAGTCATTTTCCACATTCACAACCAAGGAATGTGATGCTTTGATGCAGCTGTAATGAATTACTTCACAGATGCGAATTCCCTCCCTTCAGCAAATCTACAACAAACTCAAATTCATTTTCATATTTATTTACAATGAAGACAACAATGTTGTTATGCTGATGAATGCAAATGTTGTGGCCAACAATATTTAGTAGGCTAGAACATTTAGAAAAAAGGCTACAATACTCAGAGCTGAGGCACATGTGTATGTTGTTAGGGGAAGAGCTTGACCTTTGGACCTGTGGGCCTTGGATCCAAGAGAGAACCTGGCCAGAGAGCTGAGAGTGGAAGCTTTGTTTATAGACTTCAACTGCTTAAAGAGTGCTTTAAGGCAATTGTATTCTCATTTGTGATTGAATCTGTGTGTAATCTAAAAACAAAGCTGCACGTTTGACTGTTTAAAATTTTCAGTACACTTCTGCATGAATGCATTACGAAAAGGCCCACAATCATACTTTTTCTGATATTTTATTGTTGCCCCTGAGGTCCACTTATAATGTTTGTCTGGTTTTATGCACCAAAATGGTTAAAATTAATTTTTACATGATTATTTTCTGATCTCTCTTCATCCATCAGAAATAAACATGCTGTTTATGTTACTGCGCCTTTAAGAGTGATGTATGTAAATGACCTCTGTTGGCCTAAAAAAGTCTGAAACTCTCAATTTCTGTGGATATATGTAAATGAGTTGATTCTTGTGACATCACAAAAAAAAAAACTGACTTCAGAACAGGCCGTTTTTGCAGTGTAGTTTTCATAGATGGATTGCATGCACTGGGGAGTGAGTGTTACATTTAGACACTTTAAAAGTCTTTACTCATTGACTGAAAAGGAAGCTTCACCTCCTACATGGCATAGGTTTTGCTCTTTATACAGTGATGTGCTAATTAGTGGCATCTGATAAGTTGTGCAGAACTGTTGGTGTTCTTTTCCAAGTATGATGATGAACTCTGTGACACTACTTGACTGGTAGTCCAAAAAGATGCTTTAGAGTCTTCCCACCCCATGAGTGCAGTAGGGGAGAGCATGAATGTTGTATGCAAAAGTTTGGGCATCCCAGACCAAATGATATATTTTGTTGATTCTTGAAGTAAAAAGAAATAAACCCAGCCTTTGCAGCAAACTCTCACAACTTGCAATTGCTTTTTGTTGTCAGATTCTTTCTATTCTTGTTTTATGAATTTTTCTTGCAGAACGCTTCATACTTTTAGTTTAAGCAGCAAACATGCATACTAGTATGTTATCTGAACAACAATGGAAAATCTAAGTTGACTTCACAAAGAAAGATATGTTATGATAACCAAAAGTCCAAATAATTTTGTGAGAGTCACTCTAAAAGCTTCAACCTGCATTTCTTGAAGTACAACCCCAATTCCAAAAAAGTTGGGATGGTGTGTAAAATGTAAATAAATGTAAATAAAAACAAAATGCAATGATTTGCAAATCTCATAGACCCATATTTTATGCACAATAGAACATAGAACACATATCAGATGTTGAAAGTGAGACATTTTACCATTTCATGAACATTAACTCATTTAGAACTTGATGGCAGCAACACATCTCAAAAAAGTTGGGACAGGGGCAACAAAAGGGTGGAAAAGCAAGTGCTAATAAAAAACAGCTGGAGGAGCAATTTGCAACTGACTCACATGACTGGGCATAAAAAGAGCATTTTAGAGAAGCAGAGTCTCTCAGAAGCAAAAATGGGCAGAGGTTCACCAATCTGCCAAAAACTTGTGGAGCAAATTCAGAAAAATGTAAACATAAAATTGCAAAGACTTTGAATGTCCCACCATCTACAATACATAATGTCATCAAAAGATTCAGAGTATCTGGAGAAATCCTTGTACGCAAGGAACAAGGCCGACGGTCAATACTGGATGCTCATGATCTTCGGGCCCTCAGACAGCACTGCATTAAAAACAGGCATGATTCTCTACTGGAAATCACCGCATGGGCTCAGGAACACTTCCAGAAATCACTGCCTGTAAACACAGATTGCCGTGCAAGTTAAAGTTGTATCATGCAAAGAAGAAGCCATATGTCAACATGGTCCAGGAACGCCGCCGTCTTCTCTGGGCCAAAGCTCATTTAAGATGGACTGAGGCGAAGTGGAATGTATGGACATTACATCCTCCAGACTAAAGATCTCCCAGCTTGTTATTAGCACACAGTTCAAAAGCCAGCTTTCCTGATGGTATGGAGGAGAATTAGTGCACGTGGCATGGGTGTCTTGCACATCTGTGAAGGCACCATTAATGCTGAAATATAGATATATAGATAACTAAATATACAGGTTTTGGCAACATATGCTCCCATCCAGACAGCGTCTCTTTCAGGGAAGGTCTTGCATATTTCAGCAAGACAATTCTAAACTCTCTGCAGTCTAGATCTTTCACCAGTAGAAAACATTTGGCAACATTCCTCTTCTGAAACTCCAGCAATTGATCTCCTCACTTCCTAGACATTTACAAACTGGTGTAAAGAAGAGGGGATGCTACACAATGGTAGACACGGCCCTGTCCCAACTTTTTTGAACATTGCTGCCTAAATGAGTTAATGTTTTTCATAAAATGGTAAAACGTCTCACTTTCAACATCTGATATGTGTTCTATGTTCTATTGCGAATAAAATATGGGTCTATGAGTTTTGCAAATCATTGCATTTTGTTTTTATTTACATTTATTTACATTTTACACAGCATCCCAACTTTTTTGGAATTGGAGTTGTAGTCCATGGTAAGTTTTGAAATATGTTTTGGGTCATTGTTCTGTTGTGGATGCCAGTCTTTGCCTTGTGGATTGTGGATGCCTTTTCAGCTTCAGTTTCTTGACTGTGTTACATTTGCTTTCAAAATTTGCTGATGTTTAATGGAATTCATTTTTGCATCTACCTGTGCCATGTTTTCTTTGCCACTGGCTGCCACACAACTCCAAAGCATAGTAGATCCACACTCATTCTTAAAAGCTGTCAAATTGTTCTTTTCATCAAGTGTTGCTTCTATGTTTCTACAAACATACCTTTTTTGATTGTGTCCAAAGAGTTCTATTTTTACTTCATCAGTTCATAGAATGTGTTTTAAATATGCCTCAATATAACTCTTCCATGCAGAACAAGTTTGTGCAACCGATGCTGCACAGTAGAATAGTGCACCACCACCCCTGTGGCAGCCAAACCTTCCTGCAGATCCTTTGCTGTCATACAAGGGGTTTGCTTTGCTTTTCTGGCCAGCGTACAAGCAGTTCTATCAGATCAGTCATCAGTTAGCTTTATTTTCAGATCCTCAGCCAGCTGCTTAGAGGAGCCCACTGTGGTTCAGTGTTGGTTGTTTGAAAGTCTTGACAATTCTTTATGACAATTACTGACCTGCCTAGTCAGAGTTTTTTTTTCATAATTCATCAATTGATTAAAAATAACTGTGCATTAACTGCAGAAAAAATATTTTATTTTAAATGACAAAGAGTTTTAGACCATGGCAGTTTCGAAAGGTTTTATTTCACATAATCATGAAATTGAGTTCACAAATAATGACATTCTGATAATGTGGAAGCCCACAATGAAGAAAAGCTTGCATCCCAATACTACTCAGTAAGCAGTGACTGATTCTCAGCTGACCTCAGAACTTTGTTTAGCTTTGAACTACCCAGAGGGACTCACATTCTATAGGCTAATACATGAAATAGCTAAGGCATGCATGTAAGAGTTTATGAGGGCGATTAATCCCTGAAAACCCCAGGCTTATTACATATTAAGGCTTATTATTCAGTAACTACAAGGATACACGCTGAAGCTAATCACAGCGGTCATTGGGAGGAAGACAGGATATTTTTGGCTACATTAGTGATGAAATAAAAATTTAATAGTAATTAAAAGTTGTAGTATTGTGTTACCTACTAATTGCATACTGCAGTGATCATAATACAGATCACTGTTAGCTAGCATACTGATAGCATAGTATTATTTAAAGTAACTGAATAATCAGCAGGTAAATGAGGCTATAATTCTCAGTAACTGTACGTTTATGATTGATACTGAAATTGATAGTTCTAACCCTGACATTTCTTTCTGAGAATTGTTCCTCACATGACAATATTTATACTAGGTGTTTTCTTCAAGCAGTAAACTGAATATACATTTGTATACATTTGTATGTAAACTGATGCTAAAAAAGAAAAAAAATGATTGTAACAAATAAATTTATAGGATAGGAACTACTTTTCCTTTAGTTACTACTACTTTTTCTCTCCCTCACAGACAGCCACACGAGACGTAGTGAATACTCTATAATGGAAGATCATTTGGAGTTATTTACCTAAATGGACAATTTATGTGGCAGTTTTTTAATACTAATGCAAAGGCTTTCAAATATAGTTTTTAAATGTCCATACTCTACAGCTGTCACTGTAGAAATCACAAAGAATTCCTTCTTTTAAAAGTATCCATATAAGTAATGGTATCAGGATATTAGCCTTGGTATTATCTGGCATTAGACCAAAAAAGCCCCCCAAAAAATGAGTGGAATTGCCCATCTCTGCTGTAGAAATAGCCTACTATCCTTCCTGTTGGCAGACACATTTTCGACATATTGTTTAATGAATGCAGCAAACAGTGACAAGCGAGAAGCGAGAGAGAGAGGTAAATGCTGTAAAGAGGTAAAAACTTACACCTAGGGGCAATTGGCCTGACTGCATGTCTTTGGACTGTAGGAAGAAACCGGAGTACCCAGAGGAAACCCACACAGACACGGGGAGAACATGCAAACTCCACACAGAAAGGACCCTGGTCACCCGGACAGGAACTAAACCCAGGCCCTTCATGCTGTGAGGCAACAGCACTACCCACTGCCGCCCTAAATACAGTATAGTTGAATAATAAACTAAATAAAATTGAACAGTGCAACTGGAGTCAAATCAATTTATGGAACAGCAGCTTATGGAAGAATGGAGGGATGAAAATTAACAAATTAATACACAACAAAAAATATGGTGAGAATAAGGAGCAATGAATCGCTGAAAAAAGATAAGAAATTAGCAGTAGGTGTATTACACATATTTGGTGTGTTTATTTACTATATGAAGTCACTTTTCTGTTTAATGGACCTGATTAATATGTGATGCTATTTATGATCTTGGTTATGTTTACTACGTTTGATTTCAAAAATCTAAAAAATTTGTAATTTGGCCAGAGGTCATCTTTGTCTGTTAATGAGACATCAAAATTGATTTTGAATAGAAGTCAGCATGGTCAGTGAGAATTGGCCTTTTTCAATAAGAAAATACACCCATGTTCTTTGAACGCCATGTTCATTTGGCTCCACAAGGCTGCCTTCAGGTTTCTAACAGTTGCTCAGTTCAGCTTGATTTATATTTTGTGTCACTTTCAACATACACAGTTTACTTATATTCAAGTTCAAATACATTTGAGTGTTGTGTATTAAATACATAAAGTTGAGGACAGAGTAATACAGAGAGATACAGTCACAAATGTTTTGATCAAGACTCTTTTTCTTGAGCACATGGACGGCTCACCACCTCAGATTGAGGAACAATGCCACACATGATGAGACACTGATTTAAATCACATTTTAATCAAAGATCATGGAATTTTAATAACTGGACTACAAAAGAAATGACAATGAGGTTTAAAATGAAATGTTTCATATCACAATATGCTAGAAACATCATAAATATTCATGTCAGCTGAAAGGATAATGTCCAACCAAATACCTTAAAAATTCTTGACTCTTTTTTTGCCATGGACATATTAACAAATGGATGGATAAAAAAAGTTATTGACATCCTGAGAGGTCTAATTGTCTAATTTTAAAACTATAAAACACAGAATTGTTTTAGTTTGCTGAGTAGTCAAAAAAAAAAAAAAAGTTTTTGCAATTTTTATGAACTTAATGAACAAAACACAATAGAAGTGCAAGTATGAACATATTTTGATACAAGACTAGTAATTTTTCAGGTTTTCAGGTTTGTGTTAACATATCAACCAAGGGTCCAGCCTTTGGCTCTGTGCTCTGTGATTATAGCAGTTATTTCTTGCCATTGGGTTGAAATAGAGAAGCTCTTTTGTAGGATAATCATTTTAAGGCATTTTTTAAACCCCAAATATAATTTACAGTCAGTGCCTAACCCCAGTATCTGAAATATTTGATTATCTGGATCAGACGGAACTAAACTCTGCAAGGTGGCATATCACCAGGACCAGGACTGGGTACCTCTGTCTTGGGAGAATAGTTATCTTAGAAAGTCTTACAATTACACTTAAGTCCCTTAAACCCCCAGGCTCATTACATCCCAAGGCCTTTTATTCACTAATTACATAGAAAAAAAAATGCAAACCGACTTTCTCCTGTTACACAACTGAACACTGGACTGGTGGGTCCTGGTTATTGAAAGGGTTAAGAGGT